>CAEGAF010013321.1:0-56562 GCA_903067075.1 Micropoecilia bifurca
CTGGAGCCGCGGACCGCTCAGAGATGAGGCGGTCGCGCACGCCCAGCTGAGAGGCAGCACGTTTATCTACATCCCTCGCGGCGTTCGAGATGTCGTCCGCCCCCCCCTCCCCCCTCCCGCCTCCCCCCACTCTCGTTTTGGCTTATAGATGCACTTTTCAACCTCTTCTTCCTAGTTTGGCAGGACAAGCGAGAAAAAAAAATGCTTCTTTTGTTTTGAGCGATCTGAACGCACAACACTGACAGAGAGACACAGAGAGACGCGGTGGCTCTGCTCCCCTCGGGCGGCTCGTCTGTGCGTCTTTTCTCGCATCTTTGCATTAAATCCCCCCCACTGCCTCCCTCCACATATCGCCTCGCAGTGATGTGCGGTAACACGGTGGCGGGCTGGTAGCATCTTGGGAGCCTTGTCTCAACGGGAACCCGGTAGGTGATGCTCTCTCTCTCTCTCTGTCTCTCTCTCTCTCTGTGTCTCTCTCTCTTCCTCTGTCTCTTTCTTTTTCTCTCTTTCTCTCTCTCTCTGTGTATGTGTGTTTGTTTTTTTTCTCTGTTTCCTTTGGCTTTTGGCACCTAGACGCATTTTATTAGCCTGTTTCTGCTCATCTCTATGGGTTTTTCACCTATAGTCCGGAGTGAGAATGTGTTGTTTTTTTACTTACCTTTTTGGATGATTTGACCTTTGATCTGAATATCTACCTATCTGCATCCTGTCTAATTTTCTCCACTCTTTCCTGTCTCTCTTCCTTCTTCTCCCCCCTTTCCTCCCTCCTCCTTTTTGTCTGTCTCCCTCCAGCTCCAAGTATTGAACATTTCTGTCTCTGGAAACTTTGTTTACAGGCGGAAAAAATCAATGTCCATGACTTGATTGCCTCTGGGCTGCGTATTTCGCTCCAGGGGTGAATTGATTAAGTAATAATGACCCTGAGGAGGTGCTGATCATTAAGCCAGGGAGGTTTTGTTTACGGGTGGCTGCTGGTCGACACTGAACTTGAAAATCTGGAAGGGATTGCTCACAGCACCCTGGTGTCACATTTTGTGTGCAGTAACTTCAACATTTCTTAGGAAAGAAATTGTTGCTGTTGTGGCAATGTGATGTCTATGGGGCTATATATATATTTAACCTAACAATGGAGATATCTGCTCTCTTTGAATGGATTTTGGGAAGATGCACTTTAATAATGCAGTTCTAATGAGTGTTAGAACTGCACAGATCCCATATGTTGTGGCAGATTTCCATCAATGACTTTAAAGTTCTGACCTTTTAATACAATAAGAACTATAAATAATCACACCCAGTATATATATGTTCCTTTACTGTCCAGATTGGTTAAACATTGTACAATAAAAAGTTTTTTTTTTTTTTTTTTTTTTTCAAAATAAGCCGAGTCCTGAATTTTTCCTTCATTGGCTCCAATTGTTGATCTGTAGATCAAACGCTGAAAATTAAAATGTTCCCCATAGTAATTTATTAAAACTGAGAAGTCCCACAATTTTTGGTCTTCATAGCTTGTCAACCATCATCATTTAGTGTTGTGCATGGTTTGAATGTAATGAAAGAAGTTTTAAAGAACATGTGCTTTAATGAAAAAGTAAAACTCAATGACCTATTGCATTATAAGGCAAACATCACAATATGCTATAAAAAAAGAATGATATCAATCAGTACAACTGATTGAAGAAAAGCAATTTTAAAAATGTCTATTTCCTTTAGTTTTCATCCGTATTCCAGCAGAACCAGCAAGTCCTGGTTATAAGAGTTCAGAGTAATGCTTGGAACGTTTGGATTTAAAACGTCAGAGATATATGTCGATGCTTCTCCATTTAGAGGTCCATTTAGAGGTCCAAGATCTCCTGATATACTCTAAAGAGAATGGAGAGACAGTGCCTGGTTAGAAATGGAGAGACATGCTAAAACTAATGTGACTTGGTTAGAAATTTGGCAGTGATGCTTTGAAAAATCTACTGATGGTCCAAGGAAGAATATGCAAAGTTTTTGTGTTAGAAAAATGAACAACAGTTTCCACTATAGATCACGACACAGTTGAATTCAACTTTTCCACAATAGGTAGTAAAAATATGAACGAACCAAAGATTCCTGAAAGTTTAATGTGAACTTTTGTCAAAGGTAAGCCCCAAGATTCCTGACTGAAGATTTAGCTAAAATTAGCAAAAGAACCAAGAATTTTCATTACCCTAGGTACAGTGTTATCTTAATTATGTCGGAGACATTTCTAGCCATCAAATTTATCAGTATTTCAAGCCCTTATGTCAGGCATGCAACTTAAAACATTATGAGACTTGGAAGCTGCGTAAAACAGAATATCATGTCCCTCACAGTGATGATAATGTTTTTAAACGTGCTCATAATGTCCTGAAAATAAAAAGTTGGAGGAGCGCTTTATAGTACTTAGTTACGTAGATTTTTTTCTTTTTTCTTCAAATGGAAAATATTGAAAAAGCTCAGATTTACTGTCAGGAGGTATATTAAATTGTCCAAATATGCATAAAGAGGTCTTAATTATTTTTTCTGTCATGTAAAACATATTTATTGGAATAAGAGGTGATGTCACACTGTGTATGTGAGAGAGGGAAATGATCATGTCACACAGCTCTGTGGTGAAACCCGATTTCACAATTATTTCAAAGCAAAGACAAAATGACAATAGGGCCAAATTTTTAAACTTCCCCTCGTGGCTTATCGTAGTGTTGTTAGCAGAGCTCACACTCGCAGTAAACATGTGTTTTTTGCTGTGTAAAGTGCAGACTGTGCAGATCTTCAAAAAGCCTTTCAAAGTCTTAACTGTTCTGTTCTAAAGGATAAAACTTTTAAACACTGCTCTGAAACTGAAAATAGCTCAAACGTCTTACCTCAGTAACAACACTGCTCTGAAGAGTGGCCCCTGTTATGATCGGCACCGCTCAAGCATAAAATAATCCGATTGCGGTCACCAGACGATTTCTTGGGGTGACTCTAGTGACAATCGATCTCAGCCTTGCGTGTGCACGTTCATATTTTGCTCTTTGTCAAAACTACGGACAGGATATGAAATGCTTGACGGTTCCAGCGATGGACTGGCAATTAAAAGAGAAAGCCCAGAAAACGGTAATGGAAGTAGGGAGAGATGTGTCTAATGGGCTTTTATCTGTGGAAACCAAATCCAGACAGACTGGTTGGAAAGGCAGAGAAAGGAAATGCCCCACACAGCCTCCACACACATTCAGGAGACCTATCCTCAGGCAGCTGACACTGTGGTTGGTCTGGTCCATGATCTGGTTGTAAATCCACCGCTGGCTATCACTGAGGGCTGTCACTGTAATAGTGGCCATGAATGAATGCCAGGTGCTCTTAAGAGACACCAGTGAGGGTCTTGTTTACACGGACATGGCCGCCTCTGCTATTGCCGCTGCTGCAGATGCAGTAGATATATTCACTGCACTTTAGCTGTACCATGAGTCCTGTGGAAAACAATTTAATGCGTTAAAGAATTATTTTAAGATTGCGACTGTTGTTGTTTTATATATAGTACGAGTGAGGGTCCCTTCTGATGTTTCGAAATGCAGTATCAGACACAAAAATATATTGGCGTATTGATACTAATATCCTAATGTTTAATGCATTTGTTCTCAAGATCTAAAAGTGTTGAAAGTGTTCCTTTTATTCCTGAAATGTGCAAATATTTTCCAGCATTATAATAATTCTAGGTGGGTCTGTCACATTCATCATGTCACTGTCACCAGATGCAGGTCCATTTGGACTGCTTTTTAATAGCCTCAGAGCCTGAAAACATGTCACAGAATGCTCCACGTGTTCAGCTGCTACCTTTAGAGAGAAACGTGGAGTTGAAAGCTGAATTTGCATGAGGCCGTTTACCGTTTTTCCTGCACATGTAACTGTTATTTCTTCTCCGTTTTCTGCTTCCTAGTGCTGAAGAAGACACACCAGGATGGTTACTCATTGTTCCTAACCAGCTTCAGCTCCACAAAGGCCCCTGCACCTTCACGCTCTCCCCCTGAACACTGACAAGCACTTCCCCAGCCATGTCTAACATAAACAATGCGCTTTGCATTGAAAATGGACAAAATGCAGATGTGTCGCTCCTGCAGAAGGATAATCTCCAGGATGGTGGATTAAGTCAGCTCTTGGATTATAACGCAGAAATGGAAAGGTACAGGTCTTTTGCGAACTTTTACAAAACGAACGGTGCGTTTCCGCAGACTGCAAAAATTGCCCGAATCACGACGCCGATTTTTCCCAGCGCCAGAATTGGTATGTCCCCTTGGAACTGTGATAACGCCATGCTCTGGGGAAGGAAATCAGCGGCAATAAACCCTAATAGGACCAGCATGCATAGAAATGACTCCCAGAGGCCGGGGAAGCCTGGCGTGCCGCCAGAGACGCTGCAAATGGCAAATAATAATTTCCTCTCTACCTTATCCCCCGAACACTGCAGACCTTTAGCAGGAGAATGCATGAACAAGCTGAAATGCGGCGCTGCTGAAGCAGAGATAATGAATCTCCCAGAACGCGTTGGAACTTTTTCCGCTATTCCGGCTTTAGGGGGCATCTCATTACCTCCCGGGGTCATCGTCATGACAGCCCTTCACTCCCCCGCAGCCTCAGCAGCCGTTACAGACAGTGCGTTTCAAATTGCCAATCTGGCAGACTGCCCACAGAATAATTCCTCAGCATCCAGTGGAAACCCAGCGAAGAAGAAAAGGAAAAGGTGTGGGGTGTGTGCACCCTGCAGGCGGCTAATCAACTGTGGTGTTTGCAGCAGTTGTCGGAACCGCAAAACAGGCCACCAGATCTGCAAATTTAGGAAATGCGAGGAGTTGAAGAAGAAGCCTGGCTCGTCGCTGGAGGTGAGAACGGAGGCTCTGCTTCCCCTTCTTTTGTTATTATCCCCCTCGCACTCCAAAGCATTAACCTTTTCATCCAGTCACGTTCTAAGCCCTTGAAAATTGTTTCCATGCCCACCCATGCCTGAACATCCCCCTGCTTTCTCAAATCTGCCTACCCGCCTAGCCTAATTGGCAGTAATTAGGGGTGTTTGTGCGGAGCGCAAGCTGAGCTTGGCTCAGACACCCCTAATTGCTGCCAGTCAGGCTGGGGCTGGAACGCATCCGAACAACCCCGAGTTTGGCTCTGCTCCAAGCAGGGCTGGGAAATGGTTTTCAGCAGAGAGCCATCTCTCTCCGCACCCGGTCATTTTAACCAATTATGGAAGCCGTCTCTGGATGGGGAGAATCAATATCCCACAAAGCCTCAGCCACTGACCACCAAGAGATGGTGAGAGTGATGGTGGAGCTGCTGATGGCGTTTTTCAAAACACCCCCCTTTCCTGGGCCCAAAGTGTTGCATGCATGTGTGTGTGCATGTGTGTGTGTGTGGGAGGTGGGGGCGGTGGTTAATCCCATAAACTGATCCCCTTCCACACATTATGAATGAACTGATTGAAGTGTGGGTACACAGTATGCAGACTGTGTGTGTGTGGATCAGTCTGGGACAGATGCATATCAAGAGAGCTATGAAGGCAAACAGGTTCATTTAAGCTGATTTATTTTCCAGTTGACATTTGGGCGTCAAGTGCAAAGGCCAAATATGAATCTTCAGCCGTAAATATGCTTCTCTTTGCCCTCAGACTCACACAGATGCCTACAGGGGCCTGGATGAATGTGTTTCTAACAGATGCAACCTGAGGCTCGGATAATTTGCTCATTAATTAAGTGATTACACAGAGAGGAAAACTGGGTTAATCATAAAGTGTTACCTAATCTACTTTTGGAAAAAAAATAGCATTTATGAATTCATTTAAGACTGAACTTAAGACATCCGTTTGTCAAAATCTTTGCTCACTTTGGCCACCGCCTCTTTACCGTGGGTTTCTAAGATAATATAAACTAATGTAATATCAAATTACTGCTTTGACTCCTTTCCTTTGATTAAATGAAAATTAGTTAAAATTGCAGTCAAATTGAGATTCTGATTATATTCACTTCCTGTAGTTTTCGTTAGATCAGTGTTACAAACGCTAGTGGATAGCAGGTTCTACAAAAAAACAAACAATGTATATTTTGTTTTTTTTTCTGTTGCTACATAACCAGTTTGGTGTTATATTAGTACATCACTAAGATCTCGTCCAGCAAATGTTTCATTCTCCAGCTTATAATGTGTACTCTGACAGTTTTCCTGCACAAATCATATTATCTCAGAATCCCACCCATGTGATCTCTGATCAGTGCCAGGCGTGCTGGAAGCCACAGTAGAGTACAGGAGGCAGTGGCTGTAACTATGTGAACTGTAACTCTTTAATGTTTGAACGAAGGAAATGTAAGACAGTGAGCTCATATCATAATGTTGAAACTGTGTTTTGTTACAGTTATTAGTTTACAATTAGCCAAAGAGCAAAATGTCGGTTGGTTGTTGGTTTCATTTAGCCTACATCAAACTCCTGTTCTTTCCTCTGATCCAGATGAGAGTCTGAGCTGTGAAAGCTCCATTTTATTGGTGTCAGCCAGAACTTGCAGAGGTGGAAGCAAAAAGAACTGGTGCTAAGTGAGTTAGCAATAGCACCAGTTTAGCACTGGAATTGGTTCGATAAAAAATAAAATACAAAAGAAGAAAATAATTTAAAAAAAAACTAGAGGATCTGGTACTCAGTAACTCAACTTTATTTTCATGCATTTCTACTAACTGTATAACATATAATTTAACCAGATGGCCAATCATGACTCTCATTTTAACAGGATGATACTTACAAAAAACTTTTTTCCCTGTTAGAATCTAACTATCTGTCTTCTGTTGAATAACAAAACTACTTTATTGCTGAGTCTATCTTAACTCTAAAGAAATATATTTTCAAATTGAACAAACAAGTTGTAGTTGTTTCTTATGTTTAGGAGCTAGGCTGAAACAAAAAAAAAGAAATATTGAAACAAGGCAGATTATTCACCTCCTCACTGTCAAAAAAATTGGCCAATTACTAAAATAGATGTTAATCAATTTAAAACCAAACCTCAGTTACGGACAGATTTAGATGGCTTTCTCTCCAGGGCAGCATATATCAAATAGGTATTCCAGAACCTAATTGGATTTCCAATCAGGGGTACTGGGTGTCCATGGTGGTGTAAAGTTGGAATCAAATTCACAAACAAAGGGTTATATTAGAATTTTCAGGAAGTCTGTACAGCTTTTGACCATCTCATGGTCAACGTTATATGTTTATACTGGTTCAACCTTGTCTAGATTATTTTACTCTGATCAGACATTATTTAAAATACAGTTTGAGATTTGGAAAAAACCCATTTGGATTCACGAAAAAACAAAAAAAGAGAGTATTTTTCTTATGAACATATTAGACGGAGAAAATGATGGAAAACGCAATGTTGTCTTCGTCGTAAAATAATGGTGTAAGTATTCGTTTTTGCCAAAAAATTGATTTAGGTAAGAGAAAAAAAAATCATTTGAACTGTTGAATTGATCAAATAGGGACCAAATTACTGTACACCGATTCCAGATGGTTCACATATTGTATTCTTAGTTAATCTGAATATATCGTACTTGATTTTTTTGATGCTAAGTATTCTAAGATCATCATATATGCCTTTCAGCTTATATCATGTTTTCTGACTACTGTTGTTGTTGCTCTTATTTTGGCCAAAAACATTCCTCACTGAAAACAAAAGTGTTAGAGTTTGTTAGTACAGCTAGCGGTTATTTGGGAAAAAGTTGACTTTTGAAACTAATTTTTAGAAATATGTATGTTCGAATTAACTTTAATGCCTTTTTAATGCAAGAGACATTGTTAGGACAATAACCAGGGTCTCTCTTTTTCAAATAAGTTTAAAAGTAAAAACCTTAAAGAACCTTGTATCTTTTGCATGAATTCACAAGTGTCCAGGTTTTGAACGCCTCTAATGCACTATGAGGAAAACTGAGTTTAACTGATGCAGTTTTTTTGACAGTGTGGAAAAACAATGCTGCCCTTGGTTTAGTGTGGACTGGATGTGGATGCTCCAAATGTGTCAGTTTCATGTTCGAACAGGTGCCCCCAAACAGGTGCGCAGGAAGCTGGATTCATGTTTATTATCCGAGGGGAGACTCGCTTCTAGAAAACATCTATTTGCAAAGAAGGGTGGAATTAGCAAGGGTGTGCAGCCTCTAAGCAAACCTGCACTTGCTTTTAAAAGCTTCTTCACCTTCTTCAGTAATTCATAGGATGGACTTTTCCGGCAGTAATTGTTATTTTTGGCTGTGTGTTTGTAATTACAGGTGAGGCTTTGGCTACGGAAATGCTTTTGAGGCAGAAGTTGTGTCAGAGGAGGGAAGTTCAGGAGTTAGCTTTGATGAGATATGTTTTTGTTTTTTTTACATGAACCTTACATTAATGCAAATACAGTATCATGCAAAAGTGTTCAGTGTTTTACTGTGGTGGACCAATACAGACCAATAGAATATGTGTGACATACATTTGTGCTGAGCCCTCTGTACTCTGCTACTCCTACATAAAATCCACTATCAGACGTTGCTTAGCTAGTAAAGACAATCCTCTTGTGTGGATTTATATTGTTTCTGAGTATAAATTTGGCTCAGTTTGCAAAGACCTTGGAGGTTTGTTAAAGAATATTAGGAAACAAACAGTATAATGAAGACAAATGATTACATCGGAGAGGTTGTGGGAGAAGTTTAAAGCAGATTTAGGTTATAAAACATTTTCCTATAAGCTTCAAATATCTCTCAGAGCTCTGTTCAATCAGTGGTCCGAAAAATAAGTAGTATGATACAACTGCAAAATTACCACGACGTGGCTCACTACCTTGAAAACTAACACTGCACATCGCCCTGAACACACCAAACCAACCAGGCAACAAACCCTGCAGTGGTGGCAGCGTGATGCTGTGTGGATGCTTTTCTGTAAAAGGGATCGGGACGAGTCAATGGAAAGAGAGGTGACACTCAGCACAGGGCGAATCTGAATGAAAACCTTTTATGCAAATTGAAACTGGGGCGGTGGTTCACTTTCCAGCAGAACAACAACCCTAAGAACAAAAGCCACAGCATTTTTTTGCCCTTCTACATTACTTTGTTTAGGTCTATCACTAAAAACCATCATTTTAACATTCCGCAAAGGAAAAATATCCAGTTGTCATGAATATTTTTGCAAATTACATTATTTTGTATATTTTCCTGCCAATATCAATAGGGTGTTGATTTTATAGCCGCTTACATTTTTTTGTCATCCGGTTGAAAACTTGAGGAACCGGGTGATGTAGTAACCTCGGATGCAGAGCTTACAGGACTCACAAATAGCATGTTTCCTGTCTTGCACCTGTTTTCCCACTCACACAGGCAAAGAGGCACACAAGCACAGAGCAACACACCAGGCATGAGCTGAACGTACCTTTTTGCCGTGCAAGAGACGATAAGCTACCGGCAACCAGTTAGATTTGCCTGTCAATGTTTTCCACATGGGAATCACCCTGAACTAATTATATCTTAAGCAGCGGTGGAAAATGCAAATCAGAATTTTGCTCACACCCCTGAAATCGGAGAGCCAATTTAATCTAATACCCCCTTTAATTTAGCGCGCTAATGCAAGGCCCTGGAGAATTGCCCCGTGTCACCGCTATGCCGTTCTGCAGCAGATCCTGCTCTGTTTCGCTGCTGCTGCTCCCGCTTCTGCTGCTGCTCTCAGGCTCCAGGATGGATTAGTCTGGCAGATGAATCTCATCTAACCTAACATTTCCCGAGCAGTTACCTTTGCATAGCTCGAGCTCAGATGGCTCAAAGGTCCCGCATTAACATTCAAATGCTATACTCATGTGAGAGAGCAGGAGGAGACTTTCTCTTTGTTTGCTGCTTGAGCTATTTACGACAAACTAACTTTTAATTTGTCAAAGAAGCTAACAAATGACTATAACTTGGTAGAGTAAAAGTACGGTTTTTGCATTTTGGAAAGCGTAATGGAAGGAAAATGTAAAACACGCTAACGTTCCGTTTGTCCGATTCTCTGTTTCTACACCAGCATTTTGTAGGCTTTGTAACCCAGGATTTTCTGATCATTGCAGAATACGGCCATGTGCTAATATAATCCATAACCGGCTCACACAGAGCTGTTAGAAAATGTGCAATGTTTTAGAGAAAGCTAAAACATTTGACATTTATTCATTCATAAATTCGGTTAATGTTACGTTATAATTTAATTAGAAATATGACCTCAACCGTTCTCCGTTTTTGACACAGTCAAGATAACTCAACCCAAACATAGGGGGGAAAAAAAACTTTAAAAGCGATTCATTTGTTTTTGTCTACAAATAGTTAGCATGTGCAAAGTTGGATGGATTTTTACTTCTTAAAATCTGATTTTGTAAATATTTGCACAGTTTGCATATGGATGAGGAAGGCAAAGGCAGTGTGCCTCCCTCAGCATCCTTTGTGTAGCAGGTCTAAACAGGTTAATATGTCAGAAAATCCGAACCACTGTAACAGTTACTATGATGTTTTTTATTTTAATCATAATGTTATTTTATTCCTTAAGAAGAAGTATGTTAATATATGAGAGCACTGCTGAAGATGATGTTCAAAAATGGTTTCACTGATACAGACGTATAGCTCTGAGTGCCATTTTTTAACATTATGATATATTTAATTCTGAGTGACCAAAGCTCTGCAACGCCAGGCAACATTAACTATAACATCACCTTAAAAAGCAAACTATTTTGTCATTGATAACATAACAGTAAGTTCTCTACTTCATAATATTAAAGGACAATTTTCCATAAAAAAACAGTAGTAGAGTAAATCATGTCACTTGGTTCATTTTCTTCTCATTTTCTACTCGGCATGATCAATAATATTTTGGAGACTTTTTTGGTGTTACATTTGCTGTCATAAATCACTTGCGTAACAGACATATAAACCCTTCTGGGGGCAAGATTTTCTAAATCAAAAGTATATACCTGGGTATTAGAGCCATAGGACATTTATGGATTATTTTTTTAATTGTGTTCTTATTTATCTGAAAATAGATTCATATTTTTTAATGTAACCAACATCAGTCGGACAAAGAGAATGCTTGCAACATTAAAGGCAATTTATTTGAAGCTAAGGGATAATGAATAAAATGCTCAAGAGTATAAAAACTATAGGCTAACATTAGCATCCATTCTCTATTTCTGTATGATTTCCTGATAATGTCCCTTGAAGCATGTTTTCTTCCAATTGCAGTTAACTGTGTGAACTAAGCACTCAGTTGTAGCTCTTATTAACTGGTGATGTTTGTTTGAGTATGACATGCTTCTGTACTGGCTAATACAGTCTTTCTTTTGTTGCACATTCCTGTAAAAAAATAAAAATAAGTAGAGATGAAAATGATGGCTGATTCATTAGGTTAAAAACACAAATTATTAGTAATTATTTGTTTACTTAATAATTTGTTAAACTTTATTTTACAAAGTAAAATGTTTGAGAACATTTACAGACATGACATCGCCAAGATTACCTTCAAAGACCAAAAAAATTAATACATTTTCACAAAATATGTAAAAAAAAAAAGAACATGATATTCCTAATTTATCAAAGTACGCAATTGTCTGCATTACTTGGGCCTTTACAATATTTCCGATATTTGCAGATGATCACTTTTTCAACATTTTTAGAGTTCAGTACTGTCATATCGCCCACACCAAAATGCAATATGGTACTATGCCACTATGCAAAACGGTATAATATTGAATTTGAAGACATTTGTTCTCATTCCAAAGACAGAGTAAAAAAAAACATGCGTCTAAAGAGGCTTCGATTTGCTTGCAGCATAAGGCTGAAGGGAGAGCAGGATGAGACTGAACAGATTGCTCTTTCAATTAACAAATGTCAAAGGCCAGCACCAAGTGATGTGCAGGAAAACAGTGTCTCAGCATAGGGAGGGACGCTCACTCTCCCAGTCTTGGTATTTGTGCAGGGCTGGTTTGACTACATGAAATGGTTGAGATGAAACGGCGGCATGTCTGTCTGGAAACCTTTGCTGTAGCGATAAAAGACAAGACCCCAAAATGGTAGAGAGGCAGGACCTCGAGGAAAATAGCCTGGATTTCAGCCCCTTAATGAGTGGGGGAGCCAAATAAGCAGTGGCCGCCAGGTCTAATTTGTTTTAGGTGTGCTCAGAATAGATAAGGACAAATCTGTAGCCTCCCCCCCCCCAACTACCCCCACCAACCTTTGCCTCTCTGGAGATAACACCGGCTGCTCCAAGTCAATCTCTGGGCTAAGGAGAGGGGGTGAAGAATAAATAAAAAAAAATGTGAAGGAAAAACTCTGAAGGACATGTGGCCTTAAGATCCATGGATCTCTAACTTACTGGATTTATTCAAGCTGAAAATTTGAAAATTAACTTGGTCACAGAGGTCTGGAGGAGTGTGAAAAAAATAAAAAAATAAGTAAAGGAGACGGTGAACACCGCCACGCGTCACAGCCTAAAGGGCAACGGTACAACTCCTGTCAAGACAAAGGGAATTTGCCATCTGAACAACAATGCAGACCGCTTAATTATACAGATCTTGCCCTGCAAACTACCCCCAGTTATTTCAGAGCCCAGGTCCCCTTTAGTCACCGTCGTGCCCTTTTTCTCCGAGACCGATTGTACCATGTGGATTTTCTGTCAGCTTTCATTTGCACTGACTCGCTGTCCTCTCTGGGCCAATGCTGCGCTCTGAAAGGCGCAAATGCAGCAAACCAATGAAGGATTCCTCAATCTTGCCACGACCACCAATTAAGGCCAAAGCGTAATTGGAGGCGTCTGGACGATGGCCTTACATTATGTGGTCTGTCGCCTTCTCTGCCATCATTTCATTTAACATCCGTGGTTCAGCGGAGAGAAGGAGGACTTGTCATTGTCTTCATTATAGCATAAGGAGAAGCTAAGAGAGAGACGGGGACAGCGGTGAAAAAAAAGCCCAGCGGAGGCTGGACAGCGTGAAGGAGCAGGTGTGGCAAGACGTTAATGTGCGGCGCTTTAAATTTTAAATGGAGAAAAATACATTATTGATGTTAACTCGGGCTGCGAAGTTAAAAGGTATCTCGTCATTATTGAGAGACTGTAAGAAAAAGAGAGACTGAGGAAAGTCTTCAGTAAAGATGCACAGAGTATTGCACCACCATATTGGGCCAGTGTGGTTCTGAATTATTTTTGTATTTTGAATTATTATTATTATTATTATTATTATTATTATTATTATTATTATTATTATTCACTACTGTAAGCTGTAGATATACTATAAGTGGGAAGTGTGAGTGTGAAGCTAGCATCAGTTTACTGAATAAACATCAACTTTATTCAGTTTCTGTTGAAAATCAGGAGTTGAAATGATGCAAAACTCTATGAATCGATTTTACTACTAAATATCTCCGAATTATGAATTCATGTGACATTTTAACATATGTAGTAAAAACCAGAAATCTGTATCCACTTTTTTAAAAGCAAGGTGCAAAATCTGACATGAAATCAGACAAAACTTTGCTCTTTGGATCAGCTAGATTAATCAAATTTGTTTATACTTGCTAAATGCCAGAATAATTAGAATAGTATCTGTTTGATCTTTTTTGTTTTATTATTTTTCTTGAACTTCTCATGTTTACTTTTCCATTCTGGATTTCTTCTATTGTATAAATGCATGACTGTCAGGTTCATTGGTCTCTCTCTAAATCATCCTTGGATTTAGAGAGATGGATGGATGGATGGATGGATGGATGGATGGATGGATGGATGGATGGATGGATGGATGGATGGATGGATGGATGGATCTTACAATACTTTGGTCTTTTAGTTCATTCCTCCCAACTGGTATAGGTGAGTTAGGTTTGTAGTCTCCTCTGCTTACGCACTTTTTTCACCTCTGCCCACAGATTTTCTACTGTACTCAGGTCAGGGTTTATGATGGCTCCTTCCAAACATTGACTTTGTTGTTTTTTGTAATGGATATGGTGGTGTGTATTCTATTTGGATGACCCATTTGCTCAAATCATTCTCATATATCTTTTATTGTCATATTTCACAGAAATCAAAAAGGCTAAATGCTTTCCCGGATGTTTTCTTAATTTTTTCATCTTGATTTCAATGTTCACTTTGTACTTTTGAACCTCATCAGTCTAGTGCAGACCTGTTCACAAATGTTCCCAAAGAAACAATTTACTTTATAACATCTGGTATGAAAACAATGCTGATTTTGTTCCCCTGGTGTCCGTTTTTGAGACAGCAAAGTGTCCGATTAATGAGAGCAACGTGATTTATGTAAAGGTATTATAGTACAAGGCTTTCTTGAGAAAATGTTCCGTTTCTACTAATTATGCTCTGTAAGTCACAAAGCACTATTCTCTTGCTTTATCCGAACTGATTGTATCACATCCTATTGTATTCTATTAAATCAAAACTCACTGAATCAGACTTAATTATTGTTGAGAGGTGAAGTGAATCTTATCGAGTTTGTATTTACTGCTCATTTAACTTTTGTCCGTCGCACCATCGGAAGTGGATCCGTATCGGACTGGCCACAAAGCGGAGATAACCAAAATATGCGGCGTATTTTTGTACTCGCTCTGCATCCTTCTCCCCCCTTTCATTGTGTTTCTACAGTAATCTAAAAGGAACTGATGCTTAGGCAAATTTTCTGTTTGTTAGCGTCTATGACTGCAAGATCCTAAAGAGTTTTAGGGTAGACAGGAAATGACATGTACTACGACATCATGAAGTCAAAATAATTCATTTCCATGGTGCGCCTTAAAGGGCCAAACACCTTAAGCTCTCAGAATTCATTAATTAGCTTTTCTAAATGAATCTCTTGATATTTAGCGTTACGTGGTGGGATTATAATTCTTATTAGAAATGGTAACTACAATCAAAGCATTTAAACTCTCTATATAGAATAACAGCAACAGCATTTTACAGACTTTTGATCATTTCATGCAGGTTGCAAAGATCTTTTGCAACAACACCGGGGAAAGTCACAAGAAGACATAGTTACGGCTCATGTGAGACAGCTGCCACCTTATTGGAAAACCACCAGCACTTTACGCAAACAGCTCTGGTCTTTGAGAGTTGGATGCTTGTGGTCACAGCTGTAACGCTACATAAATACTCACAAAACAATTGCTGTCTTCCATAAATGCTTACAAACTGCTACATACCTGACAGTGCAGTTTTAAACGCGAATCTTGTGAATTAAACCTAAACCTAATTAGACCGTGTGGAGCAAAACACTTTAGGTTGCATTCATGCCACAATGAAAAACATTCCTTTACTTCCAACAAAGGTCAAAAAAATTGTTTTATTAGACAATAATATCTCTGTTTTGTTCCTTTTTATGTTTATTGGGGACTTTTATTAACATGCTGTAAATAAAATCGATAAAGACATTAGGCTTCTGCCTTTTAATATTTTGTGTAAAATGCAAGCTTTGTATCGCTACAAATTTAACATAGTCTTAAAGCTGTCACTGATAAAAGTCTGTTGACTATTGTTAACAGTCTCATAGTCGTGTGCTGCACCTTTTCTTCTGAAACTGCTTTGGTTAAAAACACGTTTTTTTCTCCAGTTAGAAAGAGGAAATATCCAAAAGCTTAAAATGAACAGGGAAGGGGAAAAAACTTTGTTTACTAATGTGACCTATTCAAAACAGACTGTAACAACCACTATTTACTGTGTGTGCTGGTGCATAGGAGAATCGCAGTGTACTAAAAACTGCCATTAAATGTCACTCAATGTATTTATAAAGCACCAGTTCACAATAAATGTTGTATCAGGGCACGTTGCAAAACAGTCTCATTTTATTTGCAGAAATATGGAGTCGGTTTGATCCATTCATATGGACATAAGTCAAAAACACACATTCAAATTCAATTCTAGCTATGAAACAATGCAGTCAAGTTTAGTTTATTATGGCAATTGATAAAACAGTTTCCAAGGAGACTAAGCCTACTGTATCAAATTGCTGTCATTGTATTATGTTGGGTTTTAAAAAGATAGAACAGACCCGATGAAGCACCAGTCCAGAACTACGTTCTTCCGGCTTGTATTTAATTGCTCTATATGTTTCTTCTAAATAATATTATTTTCTATGTAACATTTATTCTGGTCAGCATACTCTTAATCCCTCTGTACCCTCACATACAATGCAACAAATAGGGATGATTTTTTTTTTTTAAACACATGATTGAATTTTCGCAGTTAAACTGGAACGCTCATATAAATTAAATTCTATTCTCTTTTATCTCGGTTGTTTTAGTCAGTTGTCTTAGTGTGGAGCAAAGTGAAAGTTTTGCGTGTTTAAGTTAAAAGAGAGCAAACCACAGGTGGCTCTGTGGTATTCGGTCTGGAAATAGTGACGTGGATGAGGTGAATTTGTGACTGACAAGTTGTGATGAGAGAAACCGGTCAATGCGGTTTAAGCGCCTCCATTTCTGCAAGTCAAATCCTCGCAGGCTGCCACCTCGTCTTTTGTGGCTCCGGTCTCAGGTTATGAATATTTCATGATGAGCATCTGACACCATGCCCAGAAAGATATTCCTTCTTTTTTTTCTCTCTCTCTCTGAGATGCCCCGAGGTTCAAGTGTGCCATAGAGGTGTGAAGTCACCCTGTGGTCCGCAGGCGGAGGATAGGATTTATAACGCCACAATCAGGTGGATTAATTTTTTTCCCTCTCTTGACTACAGCCGTGGGACATTCTCCCCTCGTTCAGCTGTCCGACTGCTGCGCTGTCCGCAGTTTGTTGACATTCCTTAAATGCACTGTCTGAGGCATTCTGTAAAGGGGAGAGGAGTAATTTCAATCAGTTCAGAGTTCAGCCTGTGTCTTTTCAAACTGTGACCAGTTTCTCTGTCTGATTATTGTTCAGTAGCAATGACTTGGCAGTGTGGGAGTCTCCTTGGAGTGGCTCTGTATTAAATTGTTGTATTAAATTTGTGTTCTAGCTTCATCAGAAACTGTTTGAATCAGAATATTATGCTTTACAGTTCATACCAGCTGGCTTTTTTACTTGTTCCTCAATAAGTAACTATTTTAGGATTCCACAATTACTTATTTATTCCACATTATCACCACTTTGTGTTTCAATGTAAACCAAGGTTTAAAACTGACAAAACAGTTCAAGCTTAGCATACAAAAATCTCCTTTCGCTGAAAACCCAAGGCTGAGTAGAGCAGAAAATTAAAAACCTTGATATTGAAAAACAGAGTTGGTCCTGGCTTCCTAGCACTTCCCTAAAGTTTTAAGTCTGCTGGTTTGTGTTTGTAAGGGGAAATCCATCAACGTGTTTTTAAGATTCAATGTGCTTGTTTTTCCCCCAGACGTGTGTCCTAGACGTTTTAATGGGCACTGTCTGTGTTTTTACTAAGGGATATTGTGAGGTTTTCACCAAAGAGTAACACGCACAGCGGAAATGTGGTCAGGTGAACCCAGTGGGCTGGTCCTGAAGGTTTATCTAAAGCTTGTCTACCAGAAAAAGATGTTGATCAACATGTTGCTTTTAAAATTACAAAGATTCAACAAAAAAAAGATAAAATCACAAAATAATCCAACAGGTCAGGAAACTGTGTGTGTGGAGTTAAAACGCAAGCTGTGACAAATCGTTGTGGTCCTTTTAAACTGTGACAAATTTCCAGTCGGATTTACGGTTTGACAGAGGTGTAGTGGAAAAGCAGCGGCTATAGTTGGGTTTGAGTCTCGACACTTGCTGCATGTTTTGCCCTTCTTTCTTTCCCCATTTCCCGTCTGGTGACTGTCAATAAAGGGCAACAAGTGCCAGAAGAAATATTTATTTATGTTTGATATGAAGGTAAAGCTGCGTAAAAACGAATACAGTCTTTTTTTTTTTTTTTTTTTTTTTACACCACTATAATATCTTTGCTTTTTTCAGTGCTTAAGCTTGATGTTATAAATGTAAGCTTTTATAATAAAACACTAGTCAAGAAATACGAAGTTCAAGGGCATTTAGGACAAGCAGTGCCAGGTAAAACTAAGCGAAAGGCAACAAGCCATAAGAATGATATTAAATCTATCTTGATGATATTGGACCTTTAACTTAATACCAACTCATTCTTAAACTTCGATTACTTCTTGATAGTTAGACGCACATTTTTAACTAACATTGATATCTTATAATAATAATAATAATGACGATAATAATTCTGCTACAACTATTGTGCTGCGGAAGCCTCACTGAGAAGCGTGATACTTAGAGAAAGCTAATATTTTGTGTGTTTTAAAATTTAATTTCCTGAAATGGAGCTTTTGTTATTCGCCGTATTTCAAGAACAGATTGCTTCAACTCTCATTTACCTGAGCAAAATTAAACTCTGCCTCAGCTGTGTGTACCTTCCAATCCTAACCTAAATATGATGTTGATTTACTCTAAATATGCAGAGATTTGCGTGTGGACCCTCCAAGTTTTAGGACTCCCACACAGATGCTAAGAAATCTGCTCTAAACAAGACGACCCGCTCCTACTTTGCATTTCAATTTAACATTTCAGAGAACTGGCAGCACGTTGCCTCGCTTAGCCCTCTCTTCGTTACACCCACATGGTTTGTCGTCGTGCTGGCTGACGACTTTTCGCTGTTCAAAGAGCCGCGACTTGGCTGGGAGATTGGGGATTTCCAGACCGGATCCCTCAGGTAGCCAAACTGCTCCTCCCTTGCGCCTGTCCTAGAACAACCTTTCTTTCCTTCCTGCTCACTCTGCCCTAATCTTCTGTCCTAGAAATCAAAAAATCTCCACACTCTTTTTTTTATTTACAAAAATACCTTCATTTAAAGGTGATGCTTTGATTTCTTCCAGCCTCCGTTCACGTGGGTCTGAATTTTAGGTAACTAATAATAATAATTGTAGCACAAATATCTTTTGAACAACATGATGTAGACATTACCTACGTGAAGGATATTTCTACTTGATGTTGGAAATTGACTCCAAATCCCCAAATCTTGCGGTTCCCCACAGGCAAACTCCCACTGGGTGACCTTTCACCTGTAAATGTTCCTGTAGAAAAACTTCCACAAAAGTAAACAAATTTTTTCTCCTTTCCTTCTCAAAGTGAAAGTCTTTTAACCAGCTGCAGCCTTAATCAGAGCTATTTTTTTATTATCAATTATAAGCTTCTCTGCAGATTTTTTGCATAGTAGAAAAACTCACTTTTATGTAGAAAAGCTTAAGATGCATTTTATTTATTGTAAAGTGTGCTGGGTATCTATGTGTGGCTTATTCAGGCTGTTTTGTCGTACTTTATTTTTATATGCAAGGATGCAAAATGGAAAAAAGAGACTCTGACCCCTACATTTGCTCTGCTGCCAACCAGTGGTTAAATATGTAATTTCATAAAAAAAATAATAAAAATACTGCTCTCTCACAAGTTAGAGCAATTGTTTCAAGGTCTAACAATAGTTTAAAGGGGATAGTTTGGGAGAGGAAGAAAGGAGGGAAGAACAGAAAGTTTTCAGTAGATATTTCAGAGTATAAAAAAACAAAACAAACAAAAAAAACGCCTTAGCAGATTATGTTCAATATTAGGAGGGTTTGAATCTTATTGTATCACCTCTCAAGGAACCTGCATTGGTCTCTAGACCTGTGATTTTGTCTTTAAGTTTGATTAGTGGGGAAAAAAATCTTCAGCACAAGAGCAGTTTCAATAGAAACGACGGTCACTTGGTAGCAGGGAGCAGCTGCAAGTGCAGCCCAGGTCGATGGATCCTAATTCTTTTCTGGTAAAAAATTAAGATGAGGAAGAAAACAAAATCTCATTTTGCCACATTAAATATTCTAAAAAGCCTCATTATAATTTGGTATTTCAATAAACCATTTGTAAAATAGTTTTATTTGTACATCATAAAAAACATAGTAATACTAAACAAGATACTGTTCAAGGTAAGGTAAAATTTTTCAGTACAGTTTAAAAGTTACATTCACACATAATAATTTAGCACAGTTACTAAGCATTTTTCAGACTTATTTGTGAATATAGGTAGAGCAGAAAAGGCTCAGGCGTTGTTACTGGGCAAATATTGTGTGTGCGTCCGTGCGCATGTGTGTGTGTGTGGAGTTTGGTGTTTACATACACTGCCTCTCATATGTGTTTTATATTTGCACAGAAGGTTTAGCATAAGAAGAAAGTTAGCAGCGTAGTTGAGTTGCTTTTTCTACTTTGATGTCACCAGAGAGAGATGGGAATCTTGGTTTGAAAACTGAAAGGCACACACATCCCATCTGTTCTTTTGTTACTGACTGACTCTTAAGGGAAAAAACAACAAGAAAAACAACTGAAATACGTCAGATGAATAGAAATATATGTTAAAAAATATTTGAACTGCATGTATTCTCTATTTTTGCACTAGTACTAAATGATTAATACAAGACTCTCAACAGTTGTTGCTAATGATGAAAAATATGTATAAAAATGTTTGAAAATTAGATTTTTATCCTTTTCTCCAGCTCAGTATTCCAGTTTATTATTATTATTATTATTATTATTATTATTATTATTATTATTATTATTGTTATTATCGTGGGCTTGTTTAGCTAAGTGGATATTTTTTGTTGCAATATCCCAATTTATACAAGTAAATGTACATAGATATGACTTGAATATCATGTTCTCTTATCTTTCCCACTTTGAAAAGATAAAACATCAAAAATGGACACCAGAATAGCAGAAAGTCATGGATTTCTAATTTTTTAAAATTGTTCTGTACAGTAAAGTGTAAATGACAAAAATCCTCCACAGTTGATATTTCCAAATCATCTATTTATTTTGAAAGTAAATAATGGAACTGCAGAGCATATTCTCTACAATTGCATATAATTGTAACAGAAACTGTATACAATTTGAATGGAAAAAAATGACATATTATTTTCACCAATCTTCACCAATACAAAACTCTAACAAAACTCTTCAAGATCATGTATATCTTCTGTAAAGGATCTATTTGCTTCCTCATTTCTTAATTATCCTGTCGATGTCTAAGTTTTAGAGTCATGCTAGTTGGTGTCTGCATGGATTTTGTCCTCTCTTATCTCTGGCTTTAAACCTGTTCTCCTAACTGTGGCGTATCTGACTCAGCGGGAGGTTCTGCCATTGCCAGCAACCGACACATTTCTACTGTGACATTAATTATTGTGGTTCAGCTGCTTTCTTTCGTAGCTTGGATTTCAGGACTTTTTTTTTAACAAAGTATTCCCTCTCTATCAGGAGTTGCTCATAAAGAGTCATTTTTCAGCTCAAGCTCAGAAATACCGGGTCCATTCCATTTCATTGCCCGCTTAATGCAAAGCCACTCCTATTGCGGGCTAGCGAAATATACGTCCTACAGGAATAGTGCGCTGTAATTACATTCCCTCCCATTACCATACAGAGGCAGCGAGTCACACTGATCTCAGCCTCCAGCAGCACTTTGCCATATGGTCTGTCGGCGCTTCGCAGGCGATATTTGGCGAGACTCTTACTAAAGGTCAAATATCAAGTCAGGGGACTGTGCCGAAATTGCATCTAGGCTAATTGCTCTCTCGTTCACTGCCTCCTCGTTCATCTGCTGCCCCCTCTCTCACTCTCTCTCTCTCTCTTTCTCTCTTCCTCTGCCACTGAAGTAAGTAATCTGCTTTAGGATGGTTCTGAGATGGAGATGGATTTGGGTTTTCCTTCATTGCCCCTCAGCCTAATCTCCCCCCTGTGACCACCCCTCCTCCCTCAGCCATAGCTCTTAAGCACACCATCATAAGCCATCCCTCCCATCAACCATAAATGCCTAGTCAGCAAAAATCACCCAAATTCCTCATTATTCACAAACATCCGCAATACACTTAGCTAGATTTGCTTGAAAGGACGGCTTGTTCAAGGCTAGGCGTCGCATTGTAGCCACATCACAGTTCTGAGGTGTAATGAGGACACTTATGGACCTCTTATCGGCCGGCATCTACACGTTGACCGTGTTCACTCGGGATGCACGGATGTGAATGGGATGTGAATAAAGGCGATGTTTGTTTCCAAGGAGTCGGGCTGCTTTGAAATGTTTCTCAGCTGTTCTTGAGATTTTTCAGTGGAATTGAGCCACTTATTGCTGACGGACCAAAGAGGAAAATAGAACAAACCTGTGTTGTGTCTGCGCAACAGACGACTTAGCAAAGAACCTGTCTTTAGGCAGTTCCCTATTATAAACATTACTAGTCACAGAGGCATAATTTTTTCCCTCTCTGCATTTATTCTATGAAAAACTCAGAAGACAACAGACGGCAGACATAAAACAGCATCTTAGTTCCAACTAAAAGTATCCTGAAAAGCCCTTAGACGAAAGCATGGCAAACTGTAAATAGTTAATATTGCTGTACAAATATTTTTAAGGTCCTGACTTTCAGATACTTTTAATCTATGGTTGTTAGATTACTGCGACAGCCTGGCGACCTGTCCAGGGCGTAACCCGCCTCTCGCCCGGAACGTTAGCTGGAGATCGGCACCAGCAACCCTCCCATCCCCATTAAGGGACCAGGGTGTAAGAAAATGGATGGATGGTTGTTAGATTATTATAGCTCCTTCTGCACTTGGACACTTTCTCTTCAAGTACTAATCGCAAAGATTCTGTGATGGTCAGATTGGAGAAAAGAAAAATGTGAAAAATCAACCACATTTTCAACCACAAGTCCAAATAGGTTGTTTTTATTTGGACTTTGGTTGATTTTTCATAAATAATAAAAGGAATTAAAAGAAAGCCTTCCTTGACAGTTTTGTGTCATGACCACCTCAGAAGATTACTAGACAGTCTGGCTCCATGGAACCAAAACATGCTGAAATAATTGGAGGTTTAAAGGTTTTTCCACTGTATTTTATCCAAGAGTAGTGTGTTGTTGCTGCTCCTGCAGCTGTTGCTTGTGGCCTAAGAGAAGCATGCCTGAGCAAGGGGCTGCAGGCTGGTAACCAGAGATGATACCCTGACTAATTTAGCCCTCATAGTGGGCTGTTAACCTCGTTTTTCTCTACAAAGAGAGGAGCGTATCTAGCACTTGAAAACCACTGCTAACTGTGGTGAGAGTCGATTATACATTTCTGTTTTGGTCTGTGTGTGAGAATAACAAATAAATGATGAACGGAAAGAAAACATTATTATACCAGTAATTATAGATTTTTTTGTGTGTCTGGAACAAAAGAAATTAGACGACGTTATGCATCTTTTAATTATTTTTCTTATATTAATGTGATGGGTGTGATGAGACCTTGTTCAGGTGTAATGGAACAATATTTTAGATAAGTGTGAATGATTAGCTGGAGCCTCAGATATGAAGTGGTGTATCTCTTTAAAACCTGCAGCTGGAAATCACAGTAGTTCCTGCTTTACTCTTTGGTGCTGACAGTTTGCTCACAGTGCTCAGCAGATAACACTTGTTACTGAAGCACTGCTGTCCAGCGACGATGCGAAAGTTAGCATTTGCTTCACATGTGTTCGTATTGATTCTACACTAAAAGGCCATTTCACAGAATTTGTTGGGCTTGAGCTGCAGTTGATCCTCCCTCGTTTAAACCCCAACATGCTGAGGGATAATAAAAAGCATAGCATTAAATAACAAACATGGGGATGCAATGAATTTGGCTTTGTGGCTTTTTAGTCACTGTAAAACCAGATAGATTTGAACTCTTGTTGGAGGGAAAAGAACAGATGGACAGCGAGAAAACAGAACATGTGTGGTAATTCTACACTCAAACAGACTCCTTAAATATTATTTCTTATAAATGAAATCATTATTCAATATTACTTAAAATTAGAGAAGCATAAATAACGTAATTGTATCTACCTCCACTACATTATTGTCAGACAAATATCGTCTATCATGCTGTTTATCAAGTCCGATGCTCTGTCAGATTCCAACTTAATGGCATTAAGGTGTGTTATTTTTTCTCAATGTGTATCATAAAAATTGTCTTATCATCCCATGTTTAGCTAATAGAACACAATTTTTACTTTAGATTTTTGATAGTGTCCTATCATGATTTCCAAGCTAAGCTATTACACTCTAAAAACTTGTCGGTTGTTGCTGATGTAGACTGTGAAGCAAAAACAAATGCTCTGATTAAAAAAAAAATAATTCTTCAAGTTTTATAAGTAAACAAGTGAAAATTATTAACTGATAAAAATGTTTCTCTTTGAATCACTTTTGTGGGTAACAAACTGAAAAAATATATTTTCATGTTAATACAATCAACTTACAAATATATATATAAAAAAGTGGAGGTCACTCAGTGATTTTTAGAGATTTGGGTAATTGAAACTGCTTCCCATACTGGGTAGCTTTATTCAAACTGTTTGTCAAAGGTCTGTATTCACTACCAAAGCAGAGTCTGTCAGTGCTTCGGTGTGATGCTGCGTTTCGGCCGCCGTCATGTGAACGTCTGGATGAGTCCCGCGGCCTTGGAGAAGCGCCTCTCATAAACGGCCCTCGGGTGGCTGGGACACCAGTGACAAGGCTCCAGATGAGATTTCAACCCACCGGCGCCGGTGAGCTCCCCAGGTGATGGATTGCGATACCTTCCACGTTTGAGCTCAGCAACGCCCCAATATTTTTGCAGAATAAAGTGACAGGATATGTAAAACACATCAGTTAAAGGTGACTGCACCCCAGAGCCCCTCCCAGCAGCTCGATCGGTGCTGGAGGTCGGTTGTGAATGATTGGCTTGCTATCATAGTTCACCCCCCTCCCTCCCCCCAACACCGACTGACTGATGAAACAAATTAATTCTTGTCTCTTCCCAGTTTTCTGCTCTAAAAACAAGTTGAAATCAATAAAAGCATGGTGTCATTTGACCACTCTGGAATGATTGCAGTCTGAACTTTCAGTGCCAATGACTAAGAAGTGTCGAACAATCTGTGCGCGTCTGCGTGTGTGTGTGACAGTGGTGATTATTTTTATTTTGGTTGCAGCCTGTCAGGCGACTGTGGTCATAAAAACTGGGCTCTTTCCCAGTGTGGAGTCTAATAAATAATGGACATTGTCACAGTAATGTATGGGCCATGAGTTATAATGAGCATTTGGGAACACATTGGCTCACTCCCGCTGGCTGCTATTCAACCTGCTTAATGTTACTCACTGAAATTCCTTTCCTCCCTTCTGCGGCTCCCAAATCTCTGAATTATCTTCCACCTTTATTTAGATTTTTCACAAATTATTACAGCGCAAGCAATTTCAAGAAATCTTGAGAGTAGAAATCTTGTACTGTCTTGGTATTTACGCAAACATTTTTCCACACACACACTGCTTCAATTTCAAACTTACTTCTGCTGCTGCTTAAATGATATATTGATTACAACTAAACCATTAAATTTATTGCACAGAAATCTCTAGGTTTTTGCCTTTCTAACTGTTGCTAGCGTCACACCAGAATAACAAGCTGCTGTTGGACGGTAATTTCGTTGGACTACCTGTTCCAGCAACCAGCCTTCAGGCAACCGCTTCACACATGAGCCACTACAAATCCTATACCTTTGGTGCTCCGGTACAAATATCTGAAAGTATCTTTTTTTTCTCCTGTCAGCTGACAACAGCAACAGTAATGGTTTGGGGGGCATTGCATTTATCTTTGCTTTGAATATCGGCATAAAATTCCTAAAATGTCTTTAAACCACAGGGAAGGTAATGAGAGAAATGTTAACCGTTTGAAACTATAACTTTATAACTCCTTCATAAAGCGTAGCACCTTGAAACAAAAGCTAAATGGCGAAAAGTGAATTATGTTGGAACTTCTTGTAACCTTTTATTGCACCCTGTTCATCAGTCATGGGCATTTCCATCCAGTTGTCGGCCGATCACATAAATTACTTTTACTTTCAGTTACAATCAGACCAATGCATTTTAAAATTTTTATTTTTTCATAGTAGATACAGCTAAAAAGCTAAATGCCGCCTCTCTAAATGTTATTGAAATGTGAACACACTGCATGTTGGGGAGAGGAAATAAATTATGCAAAATTGCCTTTTTTGGGCTTTGTAGTATGTTATGATGTCATTTCCCATCAGACACAAATCATTGCTTTGACCAGTGATAAACCCTTGAGTCTCCCAAGGCTACCATTGTAGTTAATACAAATAAAAAAAAAAATTGGTGGCTAATGTGCAACATCAAGTATCAAGAAAATGATGTTTGGATTTGTTTTTTTTTTCATGTGTAACTGGATCCTTTTCTACGTTGTGCTGGTTATCAAGTGAATGGACCGTGACACAGCTTATCTTTCGAACGGATGATTCTCAGTTTATTTCTGATGAGAATACAGACAAAACAACCCTGTTAAAGGACGCTCCAAGTCCTACACAAAACAAAAGTATATAACAACAATTAACTTCATAGATCTATAAATAAACTGAATGTATTTAGATGGAAAAATAAAACGCACAAACCTTTCCCGCAGGACGACATGACAAAAGGGGAGGGGCTAAGGGGAGCAAACAATTCCATATAATGTATGACAATACCATAGAAGAAGAAATAAAAGGGAGGGGCTTCAGATCTTAAAGTAACACGGTTCAAATAATGACAGAGGTGTTTCAGTAAGATAAGGAACAAGACAAATAATTAAAATAAGACATTTTGTGTAATTATAACAAAATAGAATTACAACCAGGTTACATTCACCCCCCCTAGAATTACACAAAATGGAAAAACAGTTAAGAGACACTCGGTAACAGTACAAAATAGTTTTCATTCCTGCAACAGTGTAACACATCAGCATAACAGCTACCCTAGCTACACCAGAGGGCGCTCTCAAGTAATTAATGATTAATTTTGACTGTATTTATTTTTCAAATTTCTTATTTTAAAAAAACCCAAATGGTATCCAAATTATATTTTTTCAATTGATTTGTGTTCTGAAACGATTATACGATCACATGTCACGGAAAATATTTTGTTGGAATTCAGCTCTGCTGTCATATATAAGTTGACCAGTAGGGAGGCTAACTGCTCTATTTGTAGTTTGTCAACCACCAATTGCAGTAAAATCCAACTGACTGGCCCCCGCTGTGTGAATGACGGGACGGGTAATGTCACTGGCTCAAAAGCAATTCATATTTTCATTGATAACTGGTAAAAAATGCTTTACGTTTGTATAGTTTTTTTCCTAGTTTCACAATATGAATATAGAAAATACAAATTGTTTTTATTCAAATTTGAGAAGTTTCTAGTTGTTGTGTTGAGGCAGTTACATCAATTGCGACTTCATGCTCTTCTGTGTGTGGCATTATAAAGCGGCATTCTTGAATTCTAGGTAAAAACCAGGAATATATTTAACATTTGTTCAAGGATATCTTATCATCATACCACATTGCTTGTTTGTGATTTGTTTGTCCAGAAATGGAAGAAAACAAAGAGCTAAAGACTCAACTTGCAGAGATCAAGCTTGAATACGACAAACGGTTTAAGGAAATGGACAAGGAAATTGTCAAATTGTTTCAAGAAAACAAGGCACTGGAGCAAAAGGTGCAACAGCTGACCGAAAAGCTGAAGAAAGCAGAGAAGGAAAGGCGTCTGGATTCAGAAGAGCCAAGGAGTAACATGCGTCTCTTAAAATGTTTCATCTTGGGCTTCGGCATTGGCCTTGCATGTGTTGCAGTACTCGAGACAGGTCTTGATGTTGAGATTGGTTTCAAGACAGCTTCAAGGAAAAAATTATAAGTAATAATAAAATAATTTCTATTGCTATTTTCACCCTGTGGTTTGTACTATAAAGTACCTATTTTTTACTTAGCTTAACCAATTCTGATTATTTTTATCTTTAAAATCACTGGATTTTCGCATTTTCCCTTTCAAATGCTCAGAAGCGAAGCCGGTGAGGCAGCAGCAGCTCAGCCTCACCTGGCTAACTGCCATTCTTTGAGAGCAGAGCAGGTGTTCTGACTGTTACCCGTCAATCCAGCATACTTTATGGTAATACACATACTGCTTACTCAGCAGATTTCTTATAAATCTGTCATAACTGTAGAAGTTTCATTTTGTGAGTTTTATTTCTCAGAAATTTACGATAAATTGTATTTAATTAAGCTGGTCTGTGTAACCGGATCCCTTTCTGCGTTGTGCTGGTTATTGAGTGAATGGACCGTGACACAGTTTATCTTTCGAACGGATTATTCTCGGTTTATTTCTGATGAGAATACAAAGACAAAACAACCGTGTTAAAGGACTCTCCATGTCCTCTCCCGCAGTACAACATGACAAAAAGGCGCGGGAACACCTCTCACAACTTACATAAAAAGCTAAACATTTTTGTATAACATACTTGACGAGAATACAAAGACAAAACAACCGTGTTAAAGGCTTCCCGCTCCAAGTCCTACACTAAACAAAAGTATAAAACAAAAATTAACTTCATAGATCTATAAATAAACTGAATGTATTTAGATGGAAAAATAAAGTGCACAAACCTCTCCGGCAGGACATGACAAAAGGGGAGGGGCTAAGGGGCGCAAACAATTTAAAGACAATACCACAGAAGAAGAAATAAAAGGGAGGGGCTTCAGATCTTAAAGTAACACGGTTAAAATAATGACAGAGGTGTTTCAGTAAGATAAGGAACAAGACAAATAATTTAAAAAAGACATTTTGTGTAATTATAATAAAAGACAATTATAACCAGGTTACACATGGACAAAGAAAAGTGCAGCCTATTTCCACAAGGCGCATCCTTGGAGATTCAGTCCTCAGTCAAGCTCCTCCTCCACAGGTCACCCCTCCCCCACATAGCTCCACCAGACTAGTGGCAGCAGAAATTAGCAAGCCTCAGGAGGAAGTGCTGAGTTTATCGTTCAAACTACGACTCTCCTGAAAGCGGTTGTAAACATCAATCTACAGCATGGAGAAGCATTGTTCTGAGAGACGATTGTTGAGCAGGAGCTTCTTAAAGACACACAGGGCAATTTCAGGGCGTTTGGTACAACTATGAAGTGAAGTTAAATCTTTTGTGCTACATCCTTACCTGGCCTTATATATTTTGTACCCTTGCAGTCTGATTTGGCTCTGGCTCCTGCTCTCAAAACAAAAGGGTAAAATGGTCCCAGAATTTTACCCTGGATCCTGGAAAAGCTTCTTTCTATGCAAATACACCTTTTGTAGCTGGGAAAGAAAGAGAAAATTCATCAGCAATTACGGGAAATTAAAAGTTTTATGATGTTATGCCTGCCTGTGTGTATGCCCTGTAAGTACTGTAGATGGGAGGGAGGGGAGGAGGGGGAGAGGCAGTGAAGGGGCCTTTGTGACAAGGCTGGCTGAGGGTTAGTGCCAGACATGTCTCAAGAGAAACCGGGGCACATTTGCAATCACCCTGAGTTCAAAAGGGTAATTTATTCACAGTCTGTGGTTAAAGTAGCGCTGCTCAAAATGCCAGTGGGATTGTGCTGGGAAGCAGAGCGGTTGAAACACATTATATTCATTTTTCTCTCGGTCCCCCTCTCTTTCTCTCTCTCCTTTTCTTTCCTTTTTCCCTCATGGCTCTCCACATCTCTCGCTGTTGTTTCTCTGAGCCCTGTGTGGCATCTTTTAACACACGCTGGCGAACATATTTCACTTTTACACTCATCCGCATTGACGTCCAGGCGCTGATTGAATTTTGAGGCGCTGCGGCGTCTGCCATTATCATCCTCATCGTCTTGAGTGGTTTATCTCTGGCCCCGGCGCAGAGTGACGCCAAGGCTGCAGGGGATAAGAGGAGCGGGGCTTTCGGTGGG
Source organism: Micropoecilia bifurca (assembly GCA_903067075.1). Lineage (NCBI taxonomy): Eukaryota > Metazoa > Chordata > Actinopteri > Cyprinodontiformes > Poeciliidae > Micropoecilia > Micropoecilia bifurca. The sequence continues at coordinate 29,726 of CAEGAF010013321.1, forward strand.
CTGGGAGGTTGAGGACATTTTATGCATTTTTATTGTTTGTGTGGATAGAAAAACGCTTTGGACCTGACTCAAAGGTTGGATCCTTCCGATTGCGTTTGAAGGCTTACGTCCCCAGCACATCTGAGCACCATTTTAGCATTTTGTTCTTTTTCTTCTTTGACTTTGCTTATGATTCACCCTCCAGTACGAGCCAATAATGTCTCTCCGCCACCTTCCCCAAATCAGCTGACAACATGTCTGCAACATTAACGGCACATGCCAGGTTCGGTTAGGATCACAGGGCGTCTTGGCAGCCCAGAGACCTCACACTGCCTCACCAGAATCAGCCGAGAATTATTCCACCACATGTCAGTTTTACTGTGCTGTTATCACCCAGAGCCACCGGCAGACACTTTAGGATACCCTGCCTACTGTGGCGATGTGGTGGGGTTAATTCGAGGTCTAGTGAAATTCCTCCGTCTCCTGGAGTCAGTTTGCCACTTTTTCTTGTGTGCATTTGCAGCCTGTGCAGGAAATTGTCTCTTGTGTTCCTCTTGTGTGTCGTTGCTGCCGGGTTGTTTTGTATGCTTTCCTGCAGAGGCAGCGTCATTAACATAAGGCGCAGCCGGCGCTTCGGAGTCTTGATTTGACGTAAAACCTTGGCATTGCTCCCTTGTCCCAGGTAACACGGTCGGTGCTTCCCTTCTCTTCAAGCGTTCAATTTCTCTCTCTCTTTCTCTAGCTTTCCCATCCTGTCTTTTCGCCTCCTCCCACCCCCTTTTCCTTCCTCCCATTCTTCCAGTTGATGGAGTGATTTTGAAGGTGGGGGAGCAGACAACGCAGAGCCAGTGCTAATTGAGCCTTCTTTGTGCCTGGTCACTGCTGTGTGCCGAGGAGAGATGGCCTGGGCCTGAATCCAAGCAGCACTCAAGAGCCCCACTGGATCGATAACGCGGGGAACTTAACAAAACAGAGACATGCCGAGTGCCCGGATCAGGGTCATTATTGTCTCTGCTGAGCCGCACTTCCACCAGGGATTGATCAATGTGAGAATATGGATCAAGATAAACATTCTCGGTTCGCCTCACTCTCTGCTTTGCTTCAGCTCCCCAGGCATTACAATGCCGACAGAAATGGGCTTAAGCCTTTAAAGTGCCCCTGCAGATCCACCATAGACGGTGCAGATGTGCATCCTTTGCACTAGTCAGGTTTGCTCTCTTCAGAGTAACCTTGATAGGAGATTTTTTTTTTTTTTTTTTTTTTTTTACAAATTACAGAGCATATGTAGTTTTAAATTTAAGAAATGTGTCACCAAATAAGTTTGATATATTAGCCTAATAATTTGATATTTACACATTTCCAATTGTTTTACCAGTGCAAGATAAAATATTCTATATGCCCAGGCAGGCAGGGAGACAGAATATTCAGCTTGCATATTGGCTGTCTGGTCTAAAGAGGTCATGGGAAGTTGTTAAGATGTTCAACAGGCTAAACCTGTCTTAGTTGTTTTTTCCCACGCAAAGGACTGTGTTATGTTGTGTTTTTTATACTATATGAAATAGTCTAAGAATGTAAGTTAGTTTTTGATTCAGATCATTTTGCAGTTATGAAACAGTAAACTAATTACGTAAATTCAAGCTTACATAAGTTAATTACAAGAAAATAACAGTTAGCCCTACGAGTTTAACAATCCATTCTGCTCATGATATAATACAATACACAATATAGGCTCCATGAGGATAAAAGAAGATTTTAGCAATATTTTTGAAAAAAAAAAAAATTATCACACTTTTCTTTTGGTATTATAACCTAAAGATGATAAATGTACTCTCAAGACACCATAAAAAATCTGAGCAATAGCCCTTTAGTGTAGCTCCAATAGGAATCTAAACCGGTAACTTCAGCATTGCTAGCAGCTAACAGTTAGCCAGGTACGGTACTTTTAAAATACTCCCAAATTGTTTGTATTATCTACCATTCTAAATAAAATGTAAAAACATTATTATCAACCCAAAATTTAGCTGTAAAGTAAAGCTAACTTCAGCGTTGTTAACGGCTTACTCATGGTGTGTTCACACTCGCCACTGTTACGGATGTATGGAACTAATTGTCCAGAACTTTCTCCATATGTCAGTGTTTCTTTTTAGAGAAAGTAATGTTTTGGTTGAAAATGTTTCATATTCTAAGACTAAGTTTTAGTGTTTGTAATGTTTTTTACTGTTGGCTGCTTATCAGAGAAACTGTCTCTGTGGCGGCCGGTTTTTTTTAGCAAATAGTGCTCTGTAGCACAGACCTGACGTAAAATATTACTCTGTGTCCAGGATGTGTGGGGTCTGAAAAGATATTAGCAGCCCTTGTCTTGTCCCTAGACCCTTAGTCCTGGATGGAGGGAATGTGAGCTTTTATGATCCTCTCCATTGTTTATTGCAGTTTGGATGAGCCACACAGTGTAGGATGAACACAGGACAGACTGAACAATGGGAGTGTAGAAGATGACCATTAGTTCCTGGGGAAGGTTGTACATCTTGAGTTGTCTATTCACATAGAATAGAGTGTCTAAGTTTGAGGGCTCAAGTCCCAAGAAAGGGTGGTTCCTATGTAGTGGAAATGATCAACAATAGTAGTGTTGGGGAGGAAGTCCACCGTCATCTCCACGGTCTTTAGTAGGTTAAGCTCTGGGTGGTTCTGATGGCACAAGTTAACCATCACTGTCCTGGAGAGGACCGGTGACAGTGGTGTCATCTGCAAATTTCAAGAGTTACATCCTGGATCATTTATGTAAATAGAGAACAGGAGAGGCTAGAGAAAACTCTCCTGTTGCCAGTGTTATTAGCTCTTGCTTGGGAAAAGATGGTTTTCACCTGTTGCTGCTGGTCAGTGAGGAAGCTGGTGATCCACTGACAGGCACTGTGAACTGGGTGAGCTTCTGGTGGAGGTCGTTTGGGTTGGTGGTGTTTAAGGATAATCTGAAATAAAACAGTAAATCCTACATTATAGCATGTTATGCAACATGCAGTGAAATAAAGACGAAAAACATAAATAAGGAAGACATAAGGATGATCTTTGGGAAACCACATTTTTTTCAACAGACTACTGAAACTTCTGCCCCACAAATTCTTAAAAGTGATAAAAGTTTGTTCAGTGCAACTGGCTGTTGTTAGTTAGCCAGTGTTGTCAAAAGAGCAGTCTTAGATCAGTCCTTCAACACTACAGAGCAAGAATTCAAATACTTCCTTTCTTTCTTCAGTACAAGAGTCAGTACACTGTCCAGCTCAAATAACTTGTTTTTATATAACCTAACAGACATACAATATAGCAGCATCTTAATAATAGTTTGGACTCCCTGAAGTACATAAAATCACTCATTGTCAGCAAGTTCAGAGCGGTTCTGGAGACGGAGCTTCCTTTCCCGAGAAATGTTTCAATATCTCGACATTTTTTGTCACATGATCTTGTTGCCTCCTTACTAAACAAATGTTAAAGTCACTACAGCATATATTAAACTCGAGTAACAATGCAACCGCATCTCTGTACAGAAGAAACTCTATCCATAAAACATTTTTTCTTTCTTCATACTTTAGAAGATTTCAAAAAATATGTCTAGACAGTTCCTTTTATTCATGCCACTGAGACATCCTTTCTGTTTTTCTGGCTCTGTAGGATACAAGCAAAATTCAGATAGTAATTTATTAAACTGCATAGAAAGTGACAGATGTAAATTAATAGAGTCACGGTGACATGCAGCAATAATCAGCTCATTGCTATTAGTTAAAAAAAAAGCGTAAAAAAAGTCGACATTAGATGTGTGAGAACATCTTGACTGCTTCAAATAAGATGGTGTTTCATTTCTCCCATGGATTTAAATTGGTGACGATGGGCCCCTGCTGCTCTGGGCTCCTCTGTTACTCACTTGGAAGGATAATTGGTTAATATGTTGTGAATATAAGGTAAATGGCTTTTACAGAATGCATGCACCCGAAATGTGTGACGAGCTTTTGTTGTCCGTATGAACAGACAGTTGTAAAGTTGTGTCTTGGAAAAACTGCTTTTTTAAGCAAACTGACACATCCGCAGTGATCCAGTCTCAACTCTTTCACAAGTAGTGGGATGTGTTACCCAGGATGATTTGCAATGTTTCATCGGAGGCATCGTAATCAGAGGAGATGTTTGCAGACATTTTTTTTTTTTTTGCTGTTGCTCGGGTTAATTCATTTGGGATTTAGTTGCATGGTTGCTGTGCCAACCCCAGAAATAAGTAATCTTCTGTTGCAGTAGCTTCTCACTCCATAACATTTAAGACAAATGCAGATTGCAATTTGGGTAAATTTATTTAGTGGGGGGACAAATGACTGAATGTTAATTAATAAAATTGCGTCTGATTTAGTTGTTTTGTACAATGACTGGCACCGCTCAAAATGAATCGAAAATTCATTTAAAACTTGCAAGTTTGCTCTGTGCAAACTTACAAATTTGCGTCACAAATAAAGCACTTTCTTTGACACATTTTAACACACATAACCTCGGAGATGTATTTTAGAAGCTGACCTTTGATAATAATCAGAAATATAACATGCAAGATTCACGTAAACCAAATTTTCCAATATCACAGCATTAATTTTTTTTTTGTGTGTAATAACTTAAGAACTTTGAGTACCTTTTAATTCGCAGTCACATGTACAGCACAGCCCAAAGTGCACTGATTCCACTAAAGAGCAGTCTCATCAAACCCTAAATACCAAGTAGAAAACAAACGAGGTTAGCAGATATGCTTGGTCAACAGCCTGTGAACTCAAGGATAATGCTACAGCCGTCATCAGCCTTTAAGGAGCCACCGATGACACTTGGTATTAAAATGTCAAATTGCCCCTTCCTCGAGCTAAAATGATTTTAGTTGTGATTATGCACCATTTCCCCTCTGTTAACCCTCTTCCCTCACACACTCTCGCACACACAAAAAAATATGCTAATTGGTCACGGGTATTGGTAGGAGACTCTGGTATTTCACGTCGCTGACTTCTAAATGAGTTTCAGGACACGCGGCACGGAGGTTTTTAGAGAGAAGGAGGTGGAGCAACTGCTGGTGCGGGCTCAAATTGAAATGATGCTCTGTTCCCCCTCACTGCGGCTCCAGCTCACAGTAATTAAATGCCTCATTGTTGCTCCATGGGAATTTGTATCGAATGTTTCATCCAGCGTAATGATTATTTGGGTGTGGGTGGGACGTGCATGTAATCACCTTGGCTGGCTCTCTGATGAAACACTTGGTGGTTGGGCTTCAAGTGCCTTCAGGGTTTTTACTTTACTCAGAACGTTTCTAAGTGTTGAATTAATAATAATAATAATAATAATAATAATAATAATAATAATAATAATAAACTCTGCTTTTATGTGTGTTTGAAATTTCTGAAGGTTTTCCTTCTTTTGACCTTCACTTTGACCTCAGAGCCCACAAATTAAAACCTCCTCTTTCACATTTTGTCTCTCACAGAGGACGCCGGTAAACAACGGGGAAGCTTTTCGGTGGTTCTTTTAGAAACGTGAGAAGTGGACCTCCACCCAGCAGCAGGAAGACAGGCAGGACTCTTGACTGCCTGCCAGGAGAATTTCATGGACACACAGCACGTAGCGCCGCCCAAACATTTTTGAAGAAGACGCAAGAAGACAAAGTGGACAGACACAAAGATAAACGAAAACATAATGGTGTTGTTTTAACTCTGTAATTTCCTTTATTTTCTTCCCTGTGTAATTATTGTACCTTTTGACAGTATCATTATGTATATTTTTGGTGTCTATGAATGTGTTTTCAGTGTCGTGGCTGTAGGTTTTACAGCCAGCCCTGTGTAAAGAACTCAAACAGACAATCATACAAACACACTGAATCTGACAAAACGAAGAGGCCACAAGAATCAATTAACAAACAAACACCTGTCACTCTGGAGCAATAACTGATCCTGTTGATCATTCCTCATATTCACATTTCAGTAACATTTATTCCCCAAACTGAGTCATATTCTAGGATTGTCTTTTAGCTCTGTTTACACTTTAAAAACTGCTGGGTTAAAACAACAACACTAAATTCAGGTTATTTTGCTGACACAGTCTTGTGTTAAACTCTAAACTTTGGTTGATTTAACCAAACAGGGTGACTCCACTGTCAAGAAACCGGAGTAGGTTTTTAATTGAAAATATTGGTTAAAATGACAAATGTTTTAACGATAACAAAGAGAGGGTTGAGATGCTAAATTATAACCTGGATATACATCCTTTATTAAAAATGATCAGATGAGGAGTATCAATCTTGAGGGAAAAAGTTTATATTTGACAAATTTTATTTTGTCTCCTTACGACAACCCTAATCTTTAGCTCCCCCGGCAGGTACTCATTGAGATCCGAATCAGGAGATTGGCTGGACCATTTCAAAATGTTAGTTTTGCTTCCAGCCCGAAGAAATATATTCAGACTAACAAAACAAATAAAAAAAAAAGTTTAGTGTTATTTTAAGACTTGCTTAATCCATCAGGGGCGCGACTGCTGCTGGACAACTTTATATAAACAGTATAAAAAGGACCTCTCCATTTGATTTTATGACTAGGTCTTTGCTCAAAATGGGTGTGTTGAAAACATTAGCTTGAGCTAACTACTTAGCAACAAACAGGCTAAATGTTTGTTAACATTTTTTACTTAAATGTAAAAGTAAAATAATCTAATCTATATGGGACACTTTTCTCCTCAGTACATTATTGCTTAAAACCCAAAAATTAAAGGGTAAAGAATTATATGAAATAAATAATAAAAGTAGTTTACCAATTTAATTTTACTTTTTGACCAACTGATTGGCTGAAGTGTAGTGTTAGCAAGCTTCATCTCCAGTGTTAATCATGAACACAAAGCATTGACATCAACAGTATTATCACAGCTATCAGGTTGTCGTGGTATGTAAACCTTAATTTAACAATGATATTGCCTCACTGTTTACATGTACAATATAAAAATGGAAAGAAAGACATTGTTGGGATCCATTTCACTACAACAATACTGATGAGTGATGACCTTTTGATTTCCAGTTCAGTTAAATTTTTCATTAGCTAAAATCTTTTCAAGCAACAAAATTTGTCTTGTAAACAAGTCAAAAGCCTTCTTACAGCCAACTGACCAGCAGTGCCCAGCAGCAGGCGGGGGAGAAACAGTACTGCGTTACTCTACAATCGGTGCCTAAAGGTCTCTGGCACTTTCTTTGGCAAATTTTAATGTTCTAGAAATTATACTCTGGGAGGATTCTAGACTTTTTTTGATACACTCCTTATATGCTCATATCTAATCTCTTTACCAGCCTATGAAACGTTGGTCATGATTTCTGATTTTCGAAAACCAATCAACTTCTGTTTCCACAAATGACTTAAGAAATAACCCAGCAGTTTTTTTGTGTGTGTCTGTGTAATGTTGAAACCGTTTATACCAGTGTGAAGGCGGCAGCAGGCAAGGGGACTGACTGACTTGTGTGGACACACTCCAGAACAGGGCACATTGTCCTGCATTAGTGGGCTGCACTTCTAATTGTTAGTATCAGCACCTGATACTTAAATGCTGACCAGAGGTCATATTCTCCTAGATAATTCAACCTTTTTCTTTCTCACAAAACTACACCAGTTGTTATATCTTTTTTATACCGTTTTTGTTTGGGGGTCACCGAAGGTTAATATGAAAGCTGGAAGAAATCCCAGTGAAGTACTGTAAACTACGGTGGAAAATCTGGAATTAAATGCTGAACGGTAGACAAGATTTTGCTCCGAAGCTAAAGTATGTTCTGGACTTTTCTTCATTGGAGTAAAACGGCAGTCCGGTCTTCTGCAAAGCGGCGTTAAAACATTCCAAAAAACAAAGTTAATCAATAAGTTACTCATTGTCTTAAACCCTATTGTTGCATGTGTAAATGTGTTTTTGGTTTTAAAGATTACTAAGAATTTGTATATTGTTGTTGTGATGCTTTTATGTGTTAAAATAATAAAAAAAAGAGCTTCAGTAAAAAAAAAAACATTTATTTGGACGTAAAGTATCTGATATGCAAAATGGAAATAAAGACCAATGTAATAGATGAGAAGAACAATCGTCAAAGATCCTCCAATGGAGACTTTCTATGCGGCTGGAACGCATCCCCAACAATAACAATCTGAAGGAGACAGTAGAAATGTAACAGCTTTGGTTACCTCCCCAGTCACGTATTCCCTCGAATACTAAAATGTTGCATGAAGACGAGCGGTTCCCAGAGGCAGCAGACTTTAAAGGACTTGTGAAATCCCGTGTGGTTTGTCACGCTGGAATGCTCTTGGGGGGGGGGGATGGAGGGATGCCAGGAAGCAAAAGAGAGGAGGGTGGCTGGTAAGGTGGGAGGGTGAAGCAAGACAGGCTCCTGAGATAACGTGAGCAACTGAGTGATGGCTGGGTGTTTGAGTATCAGGGGAGAGGAGGGGGTGTAATAATGCTGGGGGAGGAGGTGGAGGGGGCAGCAGTGGGAGGGAAAGGGAGGACAGAAGCACATTTGGACGATGGCTGAGGTGGGGAGGGGTGTCAGCCTCGAGGAGAGGCGAGCAGAGAAGGAGGAAATCATCCGGGACCGACTTCTCCCCTGACTGAGCACGCTTGCCATCAGCCAAATTGAGCTGCCGACTGGTTAGAGCCGGACAGGAAGACGGTGCTCTGCAGTGGGGGCGTTTGGCTGCGATGTAGCATCTGAGGCACCCAATCTTCCTGGCTGGTCATCAGAGGCTGATGATGTGCATCAGGAGTGCTCCGGCTGGCTCGCTCCCTGGCCTCCGAGATTAAATAACATCAGAGACAGCTCCTCTCTAATCCTTCCCTCACCTCCCACTCCTCGCTCTGAAACTGGGATTCTGTAAGTCCTCGGGCCCCAGAGGTAATGTTCAGTTTCTTGGTTTGACAGGGTGGAGAGGTAGCGATTCAGAGGGTAGAAGGATGCGAGCGACTTGGCACGATGGCAAGACTACATAACAAGACCCCAGACCTCCACAATGGATCATTTAATTGTCATCCTCAACCATATTTAAGCTGTTTTTCCTAAATTAATACATATGTTCTGCAAATTCTTCCAAGATTTCTTGGATTAGCAATCTCAGAGTTTACAACAGGAATGTGAAGGTAAGTTCAATGTTGCAACTGTTCCCAAAAAATGTGGGACCCCTTTAAGTTTTTTTTTTTTTTTTTTACATTTTGTCACATTACAGCCACAAACTTTAAAATGTTTAACAGATTTTACAAGACAGACCAAGTTAGTGTAAAACTATTAAATGGAAGGAAAAGGATACATGCCACCTCTTTTGTAAATTCAAATACAAAACTTGTGGCATGCATTTGTATTCAGCCCCCTTTACTCTGATGCCCCTAAATAAAACCCAGTGCATCCAAGTCCCAAAACAGCCTCATCAAGACTAAGGAACACAGTAGACAAGTCAGGGATTAAGTTGTAGAGAAGTTTAAAGAGTTGTTAGATTATAAAACAATGTAAGTTTAAACATATGATGGAGCTCTACTAAAACCATTTTGTGAAAATATAGACTACAAACATAGTCATGAGAATCCACCTAACCTCCAAAGCTGTTCCGGGAGAAGCAATGAAGAGGGTCATGACTACAACGAAGTACCTGCAGAGACCCGCAGCTTAGGCAGGAGCAGCTGTTGCCATGATAACTATTCCACAATCCTGACCTTTATGGTGGAGCGGCAAGGAAAAGTTCTTTGTTGACTGAAAACCATAAGAAGTGTAATATGAAATAAAGTTATAGAAAGCATGTTAATGAAGGCGCTGTGGTCAAATGAAACCACAATTTGACATTTTGGTCTTCATGCAAACTGCATGTGGCATAAGCCTTACACTATACATCACCCTAAACCCAGAACACAACAAAACATAATGACGGTGGGATCAAGTTGGGGGGATGCATTTCTTCAGCAGGGAGAGTAAAGAAAGTAAAAGTTAATATGATTATGGACAGAGTTAATAAGGTGATAGTCCTGGAAGAAAACCTCTAAGAGACTGTGACATAACTAAGACTGGAGAGGAGGAGGTATGCCCTCCAACTGAGTGAAACCTTTAAACAAATAGAATCAAATGGTTTAGTTCAAAGCATTTATCTGTTAGAAAGTCCTAATCAAAGACCAAAAGAGAATCTGTGGCAAAATTTAAAAATACATTTTGTAAAGAAGAACGGACAAAAATCAAAATTTACAAATGCATCCAAGGTAAACGTTTCTAAATATACAAAAATGTGCAAAGCCGATAGAGAAATACCTTCATGTGGAGAATATAAAAATGTAGTTTTTTTTGTGAACTATTAATCCCTATAAAGAAAGACTAGGCTGGTTTGTGGGTGACATTTTGTTATATTTATATTTATGTTTGCTTTATATTTAATAGAAGTGTGGGACCGTATAGTTCTTAGACAGGTTTTTAAAAGTCACCTGCAACCAATCTAAAATGATGACAAATTTCTTAGATACTGTTTTTTTATTATCCAGCTTATTTCTGACAGTGTTGCCGCAGGATTGACTATGTGACCAACCTCTGGTAAGACAACAGCAACACTAAAGATTTGCACTGTACTGTAAGTTTGTCACTTTAAAAACCGTCACTACATCAAGTGTGTTTTAAAGTTTAGCAAATAATGAATAACATTCTGTTTTATGACGTGTAAAAGTACACTGGATAAATTGAGATAAATCTGAATTTGCCATTCATTTTAAATAGCATTATTTAGTGTGTGTGTGTGTGTGTGTGTGTGTGTGTGTGTGTGTGTGTGTGTGTGTGTGTGTGTGTGTGTGTGTGTGTGTGTGAGTGTGTGAGTGTGTGTGCGTGTTTGTTAACTACAGCCATATGTTTTGCAAAAAAGTAAACTAATTAATTTCATGCAAATCAATAGCATGTTAAGCATGTTGAATGGGAAAGTTAACACTGGGCTCTAAAGATTCTTTGGACAACTGATAAAAAATGTGCTTTGACATTTCGCTCAAAACAAAATCATTGCATTTTTTGGAACTTATTTCGTGTTTAGTTCCTGTCTAACCTCAGCTGCAGAACTAGTCAGGTCTGTGTATTTCTACCAGATCATTCGAAAAGTGAAATCCTTTTTTAAGATTGAAATTTTAATTTGTTTCCAACTTTTAGGATACAGATACTTGTTAGTGCACATACTTACACGCAATTACGTATGCTGCTTTCCCACAATGACTCTCTCACGCATACGGCGGACAGAGAAGGAGACGGATAAAGAAAATGTCATACAGAACCTCCCCCCTCCGCCCCTCATGCTTCCCTTGCCTTTCATTATTTATTTACTGTCTGCAGCTTTTCCATCGCACGCATATTGATGCAGGGAAAGCTGGGTGTGAGTGCGTGTCAGAATCATTTCCTGACGAGGGAGACAAGGTGGAAGTAATCAGCAGAGCGCTGATGCAATATGACAGCTCCTAGAACCGCTGGTACACAGTTAAGAGCAGGAGAGAAACGAGAAAGAAGGAGAAGGGGAAGAAGAAAAAAAAACTCCCATGGAAAAAAAGCAGCAAGATTTGCACGGGCAACAATTGGGTGAAAAGTAGATTTCTAAAGTTCTGAAAGTTCACTGAAAGAAAATCGGCTCCTGGGTCTGTGTTGTCAAAGCCCGTCGCTGAAAATTATTGAAACCTTTTTGCAATATGCACTTCATTCACTCATTCAACAAGCTAAGCGAGCTGCCAAGTTTTAGAGGATGTGAAGTGCTCGAGTAATTTGAGTAACTTGGAAACTCTGTGGGTGTAGGAGTCATGAAAGGTGACTGGCATTTACCTTTCTGAAGAAATCCCACCAAATACGGTGAAATGTGTGTCTATAGGCTGGTATACGAGGAGGACGGCGACCAAAGAGAAGCAAGGAAGCAGCAGTGTGCCAAAATGACATGATCTCTCTCTCTCTCTGCACTAATCTTGCCTGACTGTTCCTCCCCCCTCCTGCGAAGCAGCTATAGATTGATTAGTTATCCTGCAGCCATCACGGAGCACGCCAGGCTTCTCTCTGTGTAGCACACCTGTACGTATCTCCCTCACACATCTGTACATCTCTATCTCATACATTTCTCTCTCTGTCTCTGTCATCACCTCTCTCTGTTTCTGACTAACACCTTCACCCCGTCTCACTCACTCTCACACACAAAAAAGCGAGACGCACACACCATCTGCTCCCCCTGACAGACACAACCTTCCTCTGTGCCGTAATTGATGAATGTGGAAGACGAAGCTTTTAGGGTCTCCCTACCTGTCCTCTTCATGTGTCGACCTGGAAGACACAGACACACACACACACCCAAACGCGCGTGCAAGCGCCCACACGCACGCTCAGCCAGCACCAAAACACATTCAAACACATACAGCGAGATGCTGGAAGACTGATTGATTGGGACGTTTGGCTTCATGATGGCTGGCGACATTTCTCCACATCTTGTCAACGCCTGTGGCAGCCAGAGTCTCAGAGTGATCTCTGAGGAATTAGGCAATCAAAGTCAGCAGGGCTGGAATCCAGGAAAGTGTCCCCGTAAGAGCCTAATGTATCTAAAATATACCGGGAAATATCATCTGTTCAGCCTAACGTATGACTATACAGTTTGGCCAAAGACTGTTCCACCTTCCACTCTAAATTGGGTTCATTGGCAAAATCCAAAACGGTTAAAAAAAATAAATAAAAACACACTACAACTGCTTTAGTAATTAAAACACAAATTTGAAGGATTCCATTCAATTTCAACAGTAAACCCCTTTAGGGACACTGCAAACTCCAAATTTTTTAAAACCCTTGATACAAAACTCTGCAGCTCACATTTGTCAACTGGTGTGTCATTCACACCTGGTGCAACCAATCAAAATGCTTGAGTCAGAACACCTCAAACACATGGACTGCTGATGATAATGTTTAATGCCTCTATAAATGTGGCTAAATGAAGAGAATTGCACAAAAGTTTAGAGAAACAACCATTGTCTTGTGCACAAAGAGAAAAGGTTATGAAAAGATAATAAAGACTTGGGATATTCCTAACGACACAACATGGCAACTACATAAATAAGCCAAAGATGTTTTGAGATTTGGTTCTTTTGGGCAATTAAACAAATATAATATATTTCAAAGTCAAAGGAATCTGAAAAAGGCAGCAACAGGCCACAGGCTACCAGAAGCTGGTCTCTATGTAGCAATCTGATATGGAATAGGCCATACCAACAATGGCGGCCTCTGCTAATTGCTAAAAATGTTCATCCCTAAGTGGCTGAATAATTCCGATACTGCAGAAATGATTAAAAATGACATTTAGAGCCTATTTAGAGCAGGAACTTGAAAGTCTTAACACCACTTTGTGTTGTCCTATCACATCAAATCCCAATGAAACATTTATCAAAATATAAGAGAAGGTGGTTTATTAATAAATTATTAATTATTAATAAATTATTTACCCCACAGCAGCAGTTTTCCGTTCTTAGGTCAATAATGTAATAAGTTGTCATTTACTTGGAAACACTTGCATGAGAGAGTTCAGTCTGTCAACAAGCTTGAGTAACAGCAGCTGCAGCCTAAGAAGATGATGAAATACTGCTAAGGAAAGGAAGTGATGTTACTGTACAGATAATGAAATAGTTTGAATTTTCAGTTGAACACTTGGAAGCTTTGTGAAGTTACCTTTCTGAACTAAATGTTCAGACATTTTACTGAAAAACACAAAAAAACTTAACAATATTTGTACTTCGTTTCTGTTGCTCCCCCAGTACAAATGGAAATGAGAGAAAAGGCATTCTCAGTTCACTTTAAGCTAAAAAAAAATATTGTTAAGGCTTTTGTTAATCATAAAAACAGACCATATCAAATGTGAACCACCATGCTACAAATGTTATCCGGATAAATTTTGTATAGGTTATGGGAAAAGGGAACAGCAGGACGAACTTCCCTGCAGTCTAGGCCAGTAAAACACTGTGGAGGTTATAGTCTGGACTCATACGTAACACTGTGTTGCTGAACCTCACGGTGACCAGCTAAGGCAAACGTACGCTGAAGGATGAGACGCCTAAAGCTATCTTTCAAAGATTCAATGATGCAGGCACCAAGTCATTTACCAATATAATTATAAAAATATAGCTAAAATGAGTGATTCTTCCACCACTATATTTTGCTCCGATGATGGTGCAGTCAGGGTGATGTGAAGTATTACTTTTCAGCCACAAAAAGGCTAATTTTTTTTATTTATCTTTATCTAAGCAGAACTCTTGTTTTCAATATATTCTAATTAGGTGACCTCAGATTTTTTTTATTTGGAATACGAATTTCAATACATTTTAACATTAAAAGAAAAGTAAAAAATAAAGTGTGAATAATTTTTCAAGGCACTGAATACAGACTGCTTTAACCCTACTGCATGGGATACATTGTTGATCTTTTAGTCCTGTACAGCTCATACTAGTATCATAAAAAATGTAATCAGAATAGAAGAAACATGCTAACATACTTTATCACTGAAAAGGCTCTCACTCACCTATCTGCTGTGAATAACTCTGTGAATCTGTCATTCACACATCCCCCCCTCCACTATTCATCATCTATGCATCCATCAACCAACTACAGCACAATTCTTCATCCATCCATATACCTGGAAGGGACCATTAAAGTTATCAAGAAGCCTAGAGAAGATAAAAACCACCACCAACTGCAGACTGCAACTTCAATTTGCTCTAAGACCACGAAACATGTTGGTGAGCGAGCTGAATGTTTGGAAGGGGAGATGAGGCTCTGAGGAGAAGGGACAGGGAGGATCCAAATGTCATGTCCCATTGGGGTCAGAGGATGGCGACTACATTTAGCGAAGCAAACAGCCAAGAGGAACAGAGTACTTCACCTGTCGCTGTGAATTACCCTATTATCGCATCCAGCCAGTCTTACAATGGCACATTCTAGCCTCTCACGATTCAAAATTCATACAATGTGCTAAATAGTGGCTGCTATAAAACACCGAACCGCACGACTACTCAAATTTTTAAAGAAGTGTTGAGCTGGCTGAGAGGAGTTTACTGTGTTGCTGAAAAGCTGAAGAAAAGACAAGTTACTGGTAATCTCATGAATGGAAAAAGCAGTAGTACAAAGATAAACATCATTTGAATGCTTCTCACTTGCAGTTTTAGGCTTATTTTCCTTTTTAATTGGAACTGACTTAAACTACAACGCACCTGTTTCCATGTCTATTTTCTTGCGGATTAGACTTTTAACATCTGAGTCGGTTTAGTTGGTGAGAACAGTTTTGACACCTGTGTTGTCTTTGTTTGTGTAAACTCGGATTATCATCATTTTCTTCTTTGGGTTGTCGTAGATGTTGGAAATAATTTGTGTGTACACACCACACTAAGCCAAAGTCCACGTAATGTTTATCACATTGGCAATAACAAAGCTAAAATTTGGGTTATTCTAAACTTACTTTCAAACTCATCATCTTCTACGTCTAGATATTCCCTCAATAACTTCTATTTGATTCCTTAAACTATCTGTATTCTGATTTATTTGTGTTTAAAACAAACCATCTCGAATCTCTGATCCCCGACTTCAGGCTGGAGATGTTTGTTGTTAGGTAGCTGTTTCAGTGCCCATTCAGTGTACAATCATAAAAAAAGATATAGAAAGATAAAAACAATGTTATTTCGCCCCCCAAAGTAATAGATTTCATATACGTGAAATATTAATTTACCTAAAAGTGCCTTTGCAGCCATGCAGAGTGCAAACGCTTTCATGATACTGCTGTGGCTACGTATGGCATTAAATAGAACACAGGAAATGGCACAAAAGACATATTCAGGGTAAAGAGCCATCTCAGAGGAGAAGAGTGACAGCAAGCACTCCCTCTTCTCCTTCTCAGCAGTGTGATTAATAACCCCTGTGCCCCATAATCTCTCTATCATCTATCTATGTAAATGCCCCCAGACCTGCAGCGGCAACACACTTTGACTGATGGCTGTTCCACAGCACTGGGCTGGGTGCGTGAGTGCGCACAAGTTTTCTGCTCATGCACTCAATCTTCTGCGAAAGTGTAGGAGTTTTTCTATGATGAGTGGAAAAGAAGAGAAGAGAAAAGAAACGGTTTACTCTCACAAACCGCTTCCCTCTGTTTCACACAAACAGAGGGGAAGAGCAGAATCAAGCCGAGCAAAAAGACACAAGGGAGGTCGTAATTTACTTTCTCAAATTATATAATAAAAACAGAATTAGATTTGGAAAAATTGCTTAATAACTTCTCATTTCATCCCCCGAGCCCCTTTTCCCCCCAAAGTGATTGCGGTTTAAATGGGGTAAATTGGATTAATTAGGATTCTCAAAGCCCCACTGCAAACAATACATAATTTATTGATGCCTGTGAAATATATATTTTATTTAGTGAAAGCGTATTGAAAGTAACAGCATGAGTTCTTGCCTATACGTAAGCAACCATTGTTAAACTAAAACCCAAGACTGGGTGGTATGGCAAATTTAAATAATAAAAAAACTCACTAGAATGATGCCGATCTTACTGCTCTGTACATGCTGCTCTTTGTACAACCGCCTCCTAGTTTCAATGTAATAAAATATACATAAAAAATGGTTAAAATGTGCAATTTTTCATTGCAACATTTTTAAGACACTTGCACAATTTTGTAAATCTCTTTTTCATTAACTGACAGTTTTAAATGAGACAAGCTCAGACATTTTCAATTCAGGTGGAAGAAAATTCCAAACAGAAGGAACAGAGTAACTAAAGGCATGATTTCACCCACTCTGTTGAAATGAAAGGAACTGGTTGGTGGAAAATATCACTACAGCGCAAAGCATAATGGCTGCTGGTTGTTTTGAGAAGCAAAGAAAAATTAGATCCATGTGCAAAAGATCACTGAAATCAAGGCAACAGTCGCTTCTCTTTCTTCAGCGTAATCCTGTCTGTAAAGTTTCACATTAAAAATTCACACTTCCTTGTAGAACATCTGCTTAAGCTAAACTATGGACAATTTAAACCAATAAATTGTTAAGTGCCTCAACAAAACCATTGATTTATGGTGAAAAAAAAAATTGAAGACAAGCATAACTCCCAGGACTGACAATCCAGCCCAGGGAGATGAGACGTAGTGAGGAGGCTGTATGCTGAGCAGAAATAATCAGGGACAGGTGTGAGTGTAATCAGACACAGGTGAACTCAGCCAGGCAATCAGGGGACATGCAGCAGGGGTCTGCAGAAGGACTGGGGAGCAACTGAAAAAAAACAAGGACTGAAAAAAAACAAGTTGTGATTATTTATATATGTATAAATACTCACCAGCCATTTTATTGGATACATGTCTCTAGAACTGGGTTGGATTGCTTTTTTTTTTCTTCAGAACTGCTGTAATTCTTCAAGTTAAGATTTAACAGGATGTTGGAAACACCCCTCGAGATTTTTTTTGTGACATGATAGTGTCACAAAGTTGCACCAAACTGACTGCACTAAACTATTCTTAGATAAGGAGATTTTACTCTGGCCAGAGCTCCTTTCAGAATGAGCCTCTTGTCACTTTAAGTCTAAATAAGCTGCTGTTGGCCACGCCCCTCCAACTCAACATTTACAGTCCACAACCTCACATCTTTGGAAAGCAGATTTAGATCTTCCTGCACAACTAACAAGAATGCAGCAAGTGAGTTCTGAATGGTAAGTTAACATCAAAACATTTGTCTTTTCCAGTGGCCATTATGCAGCACATACAGTAGTAAAACTAGCTGACCAAACATTCTGGAGCTCTGCTTGGGTTGCTAGGTGACTGGCTGGATTTAGCTGGGGTTGCTAGGTAATGGCGCAGCACTCCTCAAATGTAACTTGCCATTCGGGAAGTTTTTTTTTTTTGGATTTTTTTTTTTTTGCAATGACTCATTTACCAGAGATCAAAAAACATTAACTTACTGCCAAAAACGTAGCTGAGGAGTTTTTAGGTGCTGTTTTTAGAAGCAGTCGAACCCTCTACATGACATTTGGTATTGCTGAAGCCTAGTTCATCAGCCAGAAAGAGACACCAAAAACATACAGGACAGGGGAGCTTGAGCCTCTAGTGACAAAGGCCAAAGGAATTGACAATGCAAACTGTTTTATCGCCTTATATTAGCATGGTGAGCACATCAAGCATTGTTAAGATGGCAGCCAAGTATATTCAATTGAGAATGTAGATTATTATTTTAACCCTGAGATTTGAAAATATGGCATGTTCCATGTTAGACAGAAGTTAAAAGTCCTTAAAGATAAAACACAGTAACTTTTCTGCACCCTTTTCTCAGTCTTCCTGTCATCTACTGAAAATTTCACACTCTTTAGCAGTTTATAGGAGACATAAACATGTCTCAACATGTTCAGTTTCTGTCAATAATAAAACTTCTAACCTTTCTCTGCTTCCTCTGACTTAATGTTCTGACATCTAACTGATGCAGAAAATAAGTTAACTCTTTCTCCCTGAGAAATATTTTCCACATTGAGGAATGTTTATATGACGCAACCTGTTAGAATTTAATCACTGATTAGAAAAAGTTAGGATATTTTAGCAAGTTACGTGTAAATAAATACATAAAACTAAAAAAATTCCTCTCCTGGCTGTTTACTCTGACTGCTCTCCGCAAGTTGTTGCTACTAATGAACCTGTAAACAATGAGCAATCTTCAATTAAACATCTTGACATGAAATGAAACGGATATGAAACTGTTGCTAACCGCTTGTCCTGAAACAGTCTAACACTGTGAATATCTGGGCTATCCAGATGAAACGCAGCTACCCGTCTGCACTCCAAAGAACCTTTTTCTCTGTGCCACCTTCACACAGTTCTTCAGAGGGGAGACATGTTGTTAATAATTAAGGCTGTGGCTGGAGGCACAGAGAGGCTAAACTTCCTCTAACAAGTGGCTTTCTGACAGCGCAGACATATGGCTTCTGCTTCCCCATCTTCTCCTCTTGCCTGCCAGACTTGTGTATTTCACACACGTTCAGGCGGGGGTGAGAAACCTCCTCCCTGGCTGCCAAAGAACAATAAATCACGTTCCTAATGGTCTGAAACAATCAGATAATTATGAGTGTGGCCACGTGTCATGAAAGGGAATTTTCTTCTTCAGATCCAGAGACGATTTTTTTTTTTGCTTGGTTTCAATTGCAGGATAACAAGATTCAGTCTAACAAGTGACGGTAAGTAATTTTAAGATATCTTTAAATGGGAAACTTTAGACATGTTTGTTTCTGTAAATTCAGCTTCTTACCTGTAGGTATTTTGAATAAGACATAAAGATCCTAAGGCAAAATAAACAATTTAAAATGCTTAATATATTTTGAGGTTTTTTTTTTTTTTTTTTTTTTAAATAACTTCACCTATTTGCCAAAAATATGCTTTATGCACAATCACATGCAAAATATACATTGCTGGAAAAATACCTTTTCTATACATATTGTTTCGGTATATTTTGAGATGTACGTCTCAAATCCTATCAGAAACAAACCTTTTGGTTGAATGCAGTTATTAAAACAAAATCTTTCAGAGGTATACATAATTCTGTGTTTATCTGTAAATGGAAGAAGACATGGGACAGAATATCATTATTCCAGAGAGGAAATGAACCAATTAAGCAAAATCAGAAACCACATATTACAAAAGCATAGTCTAGAAAAGTCCGCCAAAGGGCCTCTGGACCTCCTTAACCTTTTCAGCCTATCCTCCAGTAGTTATAACAGTAAGAGTGAGCTTTTCTAGCACAATGGAGGATGCCATCATGTTTCGTTTTATTTTTAAGCAAACCCAAGCGATTGACCAGGGAAACAGCTCCTTGTTTTTAACAACCATTGCATTTCCTGATCCTCTTTCTGCAGTGTGGGGGGAAGGGGATATAATTCTTGTTTTGATACTGGTGCTGTCAGGGGGCTAGCCAGAGAGGATAGTAAACACTGCCTTTGCAGAACATTTAAAATCAATCCTTCAGCCACAGGCCTCCAAGCTCCCCTTGCTTCTCTCCCCAGCTCTCTTTCCTTCTGGCTTTTTTTTTTTTTTTTTGTTCCCCGCTTCCTTCTTCTCCCTCCTCCTGCTCTGTAATGTGTCTGCAGCTCTCTGCGAGTAGACGTAGCACTTAAAAGCCGAGCACGGGGGGCTGAGCTTTGTGACAACAGCTCGGGCTTTTATTATCGTCCTCAGATGCGACCAGCGCCACCCGCCACTGCCATCAGCAGCAAAAGATCATAGACATTTACAGATGCGGCACACATCCACACATGTATGTGTACGTCCCACACTCTGCATCACCCTGATGAGCAAATAATCACATCATTAGCCTGTAAGCTTTCAAGGCAGCGGCTCATTTGCCAGCCTCCAAGCCGTTACCTTTGCTCATCATTGGCCGCAAGATTAGTTGAAAATCATTTTTATTTCAACCCTTATTGCTTGATTAAGTCACCATTTACCAGCAATCTGAAGCATCTAACTGAACTTCTATCAGACCACCAAAGACGTCGGGGCAGAATACTAATGAACGTCCTTAGATGACGTGGTGGCCTGTTTCTGCCGTACAGTTCGCTCCAAAGGGCCGGTCAATCAAGAGCGTGTTCATCAGGTTAGATTTCCTGCCACAAGTCGCATGTGGCTTTGTCTCAGCATGCGCCATTAGACGGCTAAGCTGCAGCGAAGCGTCAAGCAGCTGGCAAAGCTGCACCTGAAATCTGACCCCGGTGGAGGTAAAACGAAGCCTGGAACAGACAGCACTCTCACCCTGAGGGCTGTGTGTGTCGCCCACCAGCCCCTCTTTGTAGTGTTTTATGTCTTTCACCAGGAGGCGTGTAAGAGAAAAAGCCGCCGTTATTTCAGCTTTCTGTCACCGGATATAAAAATCGCCTTGCAGCACATTCTCTGATAATGTCCCGGCAACTTTTCTGAACGAACAATTTTCTGCTTAGGAGAACTACTTTAATTTGGCAAACGATACCCAATGTGTTTTTTTTCCACTTTTTTAAGGTTTCAAAGTCACAGGGGGAGTTTTCTGAGACAAAAACATGATCTAAATTGTGCTGCTGGTATAAAGTCTAGTGTGTGGTGACAAAAATAAACTTCTCTTTGTTCAACAGCTCAATGTTTTTAAAGGATTTAAATAGTTAGGTTGACTGTAGACATGAGCAAGTTTAGGCAAGTAGTTATTTTATTCCAACCATGTTCCATCTCCTAACCATTTGTGCACATCCGTCTTACTGTCTTGCATGTTCTCTTGTCTTTCTAATTTTGAAGAGTGCTTGAGCCTCTTACATTTATAAACTAGAAGTGGGAAGACTTTGCTTACCAAATAAAAGCTCCTGCACGTGGTGATAAAAGAAAATTAGAAATTCGAAGACATTGGTTGTATTCATTTTAAGGAAACTGCTGGAAGTGGCAACAAGTGTGGCATCGTTGACGATTAAAGATAAGGTTTTTGTAAGATTGTCTGTTACTAAAATAAAAGATGAATTTATTAGGGCACCCTACTGCATAAATTGTAGCAATGTCTAATTTATAACTAAGGCTTTGATCACACGTAGTCAGCTATCTGATAAACCAAATAGATTTTTATGTTGTGTGGTCTTTCATCTGCACGTTATCCTCCGTTTAATAGTATTAAAACCAATTGACAATAAAAACTCCAGGTGAAGATTTGCAAATTTCCCTTTTTCCATGTGGATATTGGAAACTTAGAAGTAAACACATTGCAGACCTACAACTTGAGCGCAAAAAAATAGGGATGCAAATAGGAAAGAGAATTTGTGCAAGAAGAGCATAACGTAGTTTGAGGGAAAGACGACTTATTTGTAAGCTAATAGGAATTATTTCAGCAGGAGAGCAGAGTTTTGAGGGCAAGCAAACTTAAGATAAGAAATCCTGCTTCTTAAATTCAAAGTGTATATTCTAATTTTAAAATAACATTTCCTCTCTGAAAAAGCCCAGGTTTCATCAGATGCACATGACCTCAAGTGTTCAACTGTTGCGTCATGGAATAGTTGTTTGCATGAATCACCTGCACACTCATCCCTCTGTTGGCTCGTAAAAAAGCGAGAGCTATCTGTGCGTTTTAACACGCAGTCTGCAGCCGACACAGGGATGCTGTGGATACATATTTGGTCAATTAGGCCAGCTGCCTCTGAGAGGGTGTGTTAATTTAAACATTGAAGATGTGCTGACAACAGAGGAAAAAGTCACTGACTTACTAAAATGAAACGTCAGTCTTGCAGGATTAGAGCTAAATATGACTTCAAGATATCAAGATGTCTGTTGACGTAGAGTAAGAAACAACCTTTTGCTACATGCTTAAAGATTGCACTAGTTTAAATGTGTTTACACACTGTGGCTGGTTTTAATATGCTCATGGCTCAACACTTGGGGCAGCATCTTCTTGGTGTCTAGCTCTAAATAAACCTCTGGTGCTGAATTATTATTTTTTTATCTTTTTTACTTATGTGCAATTAGTGTGTAATTTCTGTAAGAAAATATGGCTCGTTCCTCAGATAGCTGAAGATAATGATGTTATCTTAGTTTGGACTTCTTATCCAATGCTAAATCTATGGGATTTTTTGTTTTTTAATATTTGTTTTCTAAAAAATCTAAAATACCAAGACTGGTGACATCTGAACTAGATAGCTCTAGACCAGTGCTCACAAATCCATGCCTTAAGGGCCAGCATCCTACTGGTTGTAGATGTGTTCCTGCTTCGACACACCTGAGTGAAATAAGCAGGTTAATAGCAGGACTCTGGAAAACTTTACTGCGGAGGTAATGCTGCCATTTTATGGAGGTGTATTGAACCAGGGACATGTAAAAGTTGCAGGACGACGGGCATGAATGCCTCGGTTTGCGGACCTCTGCTCTAAAGCAGCAGCCGTCTGCAACCTGTGGCTGCAGAGCAGCATGTGGCTCCTTTGTAGCACTTAATACTTAATGGCGTCTTTGCAAAAATTCAAAAGAACTGAGCAATGTCTTAAAATATCAAGGTAATTTTAAAACAGCTAGTTTAGGAGTTTTTTGTAGGTATTTTCATGGAATAGACCTATAGTCATAATATTTCTACAAAGAAACATACTTGGTGTAGGAGGAATACGTGTATGTATTTAAATGTGTATGTGTGTATGTATTTATGTAACTTACTTGTCAGTAGATTGTAAACCGTATAGTCTTGAGGTATTTGAGTTTTAGGTTTCAGGTTTCAATTATGTTTGTGTTCCTTTATTTTTGCCATATTTCCTTGCAAAAAGGAAATATGGCAAAATGTATATGTTTGTATATACAAACATATACAAATGTTCATGCCTTTGCATTTTGTTAATTTATTATATTTTATTAGTTTAGCATCTTTGTGATTGTCATTCTCCTTCACTCAGCCTTTTTGTTGGTTCATTTTCACTTTCTCACCCGCATCAATGTCACTCACTACTCCTTCCTCAGTGTATATTAACTCTGTTTTTTTCCTGGTCTTTTCTGGCTCCTTCATGAGATGATCTGTCTGTTTCTGACCTGAAAGTTATTATTTTATTAAATATTATGCACTATGATCATCTCAAGCTCCTGTCTGATATTTTTTTTTCTTTTGGTTTCTATCTAAACCAACAAAACATAACAGGGCATTGTTTTTTTTATATCACTTTCAATGAAAAAAAATTGAATATCCCATTGAAATCAGAAAAGCAAAAATGAAATTGCTCAATTGTAAAAAGTCTAAAAAATTTCCAATAAGTCCCAGAAAAACAAGCTATTTTATTCCAAAGCCTCGTGTCACTTTTGTATCGCTAAAGAGATTTTGTTTTGCAGCACCAAAATGGCTCTTGGGATGTAAATGTTGCCACCGCTATACTATTCAGTGATGAAGGTTTAAAATTCACCTAACCTCCATTACATTTGCAAAAGCACAAACAGCATTTTCAAAGCTTGCTTGGGATTAGAACCATCTTAGATTGAGACAAACATCAAAAGTACTTAATTTAAAATTAAATAATTCAACATTGATTAAAGATTATTTTGAACATAGTTTGCAATTTGTAAAACAAAAATGTTTTAATAAACATTAAAACAGACAATATTATGGAGACGCTTGTCACTGAAAGCTTTACCTCTAAATGCCAAGTTTTTCAAATTAGCTCAGCATTGAGAATTATTTTGATATGACCTACATTCAAGTAAATAGCTGCTTTATCAGTAGTTCCTGTTTATCAAGTCAAAATATCATGTTGCAACCAAAGTTGTCGGTTATTTAAGGAATTGAAAAAAAAACATTCCAAAATAAACAGCAAGCAAATTGCTACTTAAAAAATACAGTCATAAAAATATCTCGCAACAACTGGCTCAAGTGGCCTCTTCGACTAACCTAACATCAGATACATCGTACTGAAGTGTGCCGAGATGGAACTCCACCTATATAGATAATTTTATTAGAATGACAGCGCTTTGTGTAGAGCAGGTTCAAACAGAACGACTGGCGTCTACAAGACGCTGCAAAGTGTATTTTTTCATACGCTGCAAAGTGTATTTTTTCATATAAACAATAGGGCAAGATGTGCATCAGCCTTACCATTTATTTTACCAGACCTAGTGATAAACGTATAGCAGCTGGATAATATTTTACAAGACAAACATGGTGAGAGCTGTTTTATTATCATGATATCTCATCTGCGCAGGTTGAATTCATTATATTTTTACGCCATTTCATATGTTCCCAAAAACCATCTTGTACCTATGTACTTACACCATGGCAAGACAGATTATTTTTTGCTGTAGTTGATTACTTAAATGGTTAAAGGGGGAATATTATGTAATTTCCAAATATGAATGAATGGTTTCCAGGAACTCTGCCTTATGACTGACAGTAGAATACAGAAAATAACTTTAAATTGTTGATTACCATAGAGGGTACGAAACGGCATCTATGGTGAAATGTGCAGAATGACCAGAACATGCATCTTGTCTGAAACATAATATAAATTTCAGCAATACATAAACCAAAAACATGGGCTCCATAGCAAGATCAAAGAATTGGAGATGTGTTCAAATTTATTTGATCAAAAATTGAAAAAAACATAGTTTTTTTTTAGGTTTGGCTATTTTTCCATGAGTTTACGCTGACAACATTGGTAGACTTATTTAGTAAAAAATAAAGTGTTTTAAGTCTGCGTGGTCACACACAGGTAAAAACAGCCCTTTGAAATGCCTCTGCAAGCTGAGATATGGTGGCCGTGGCTTTGTGGCTAACGCTAAGTTAATGTCATTGTCAACACCTGTTTGTGCTGAAATCCACACAGAGGCGATAAACAAAAAATAAAACCTACAAAAACCTCCATGAAATACGGAAGTCTTTCTTTACTCAGTTCTTTTTCTCAAAGTAGAAGGCTTTCTTCATGCATGTCTTTTTTTTTTTTTTTGCCGTTTGCCACCGTGAAGAATGTAGTAACCAGGCAACAGGAATAACAATGACACAGGTGCTCTTCCTCTCTGTCTCTCTCTCTCTCATCCAGTGTTTACGGGTTTAGCATTCAATCCCTAGTAATGTTAAATGGTTCTTGTTCTAAGTAAAATAAACGGGGGTGGATGGGATAGAATACTCACGGCATCCTGATTGATTTGAGGCTTTTTCCCACAATTCAACAAATGTGTGTGTGTGTGGGGGAGACCGAATCCTGATGAATATTTTATTATTATTGTTAGATTATTATTAGAAATATAAAAAATGGGTTAAACTGAAAGAGAAATGAATGCATTAGCACACTTTAATTTGATTCAATTAAGACTTTTGGAACTAAATTGAGGAGAAATTAACAAGATATTTAGGCTACATTGCGTGGGAGAAAATAAGTTTATAATCCACAAGCCGAGCTCTTGTTTGCGGGGAACAGAGCAGTGGTTTTCAAAGTTCTTTTCAAAAACCTGGAGTAATCCCAGCTCACGTTTTTTTTTTAAAACACCAAATCCTAAACAAAGACGGAGAGGGAGAAAAGCAAGGGCAGAACTAACAAGCTGTTAACACCAGCCTGAGCTCGTCCCGGTCTCCTCCATGTCTGCTTCCTTTCTTGCTTTTCAGAGACGCCAGCGCCTTTGAGCTTCGTTAAATTGTCCCTCTTGCCCCTCCCCCACCTCTCGGGCTCCTTTCTCTCTTTTCCTCTATCTCCTCTCCCCGTCTTTCCCTTGCTTCCTCACTCTGTTCTCTACATCCCCCCTCCTCTTCCTCCCTCTCCTGCTCCTCCGACCCCCATCACCTCAGCCGACAGTATTTTGCCCTTAATCAGAAGGCTGCGGCTCCCAGTGCTTCACTGCCTACCCCCACCCCCCCCCCCACCCCACACGCTTCTATCCTTCCACCACCAGCCACCACTTTCCTCACAACACTCGCTATTTTTCTCCCTTTACATTTTTCCTTCCGACCCCTTCACCCCACACCTCCACACCTCCTCCAACAACCCTGCCGTTAGCATCTGCCAAAGGCCTCCTCTGTTCATCACTCACCCGTACACTTAGCAACAAAAGATGGGTGGTAATTTCCCACCGCGTGCGGCAGACTGCTGGCCAGTCACACCCCAGGGGGCGATGGAGGGAGGAGTCCACCGAGGCTCTTTGCCTCTCGCCGCTGCTTGCTACTGACCTCCATGTCACGCATGATCAGCGCGAGGGAGAGCGGAGGGCTACAGCTGCGTGACTGGCAGGCCGGGAGATAACTGCGGTGGGATAGAGTGGGGGGGCAGGACGATTGAAGGCATTGGATGTGATGTGTGTGTGTGTGTGTGTGTGTGTGTGTGTGTGTGTGTGTGTGTGTGTGTGTGTGTGTGTGTGTGTGTGTGTGT
>CAEGAF010013322.1:0-20242 GCA_903067075.1 Micropoecilia bifurca
GGAGGGACTCAAAGTAGAGCCGCTGCTCCTCCACGTCGAGAGGAGCCAGTTGAGGCTCGGGCATCTGGTCAGGATGCTTCCTGGACGCCTCCCTGGTGAGGTGTTCCGGGCACGTCCCACCGGGAGGAGGGGAGACCCAGGACACGCTGGAGGGACTATGTCTCTCGGCTGGCCTGGGAACGACTTGGGATTCCCCCGGAGGAGCTAGAAGAAGTGGCTGGGGAGGGAAGTCTGGGCCTCCTTTCTGAAGCTGCTGCCCCTGCGACCCGACTCCGGATAAGCGGGAGACAATGGATGGATGGATGGATGGATGGATGGATGGAAATTAATAGTCATGTTAAGTGACCTAGGAAGTCCATGGAGTTAGCAGAGAACATGCAGACTCCATGTAGAAAGACCCCTGGCTGGGACCTGAACCCCGGACTTTCTTGCTGCAAGGCAACATTGCAACCACTGTGCATTCAGTTGAATTAATTTAAATGAAAAAATATTTTATTGATCCCATGGGGAAATTAAGCATTGTCATATTATCCATGTATCTTCAAAGAGTTGTTGTAGGAGGTGACGCTGTCAGCAGGACAGATCTGCATTTACAGTCAGTCCTGTAGAAAATCTTAAAAGCCTTCTGACTGAATACCATGGCTGTAGTCTCAAGTCTCATATTGCAATTACATTCTATTAGCACAGTTTCCAGGTGGCAGAGATGATATTTCACAGTAACACATCCTAGGTGATACCATCAGTTGTTAGCAAGCACTGCCAGTCTGCCTCATTTGCCTTTGCTGGTCCTTCTGAAGAGGGAGAATAATTCCCCTTTTAATGAAACTTTGTCCACACACAGTTATCTATGATCTACCTACCTAAATGATCAGTGGAGTATGATGGGTGAACTTCCGTTAAAGTGGTAAGTTACTAATGTCAGCATACCTGTTTAATAAGGAGCTCTGGAGCTAGCTTGTTGAAGACTGAAGCTGTTTGTGCAGTCAGATATACTTTAGAAACTAATGCCACAGCTATCTGCATTTTAAGTAACACATTGTCAGAACAATATAATGGCTTTTTTTAACCTAACATAAAGGTAACAATTTATTGGAAACAAAAAATTCTCACATCATCTTTATTTACAGGACAGATTAAAAAAGATGTGATAAAATGATATCAGCCAGAAATCCACTATAACATTTTGTAAATCAGATATTATGAAAATTAAATAAAAAATGTTAGCTTCCCTCAGGTTTGTGTGTACACAGTGGCATAACTGTATTGAAAGAGTCAAAGTAACAGACGCTTGGAACCAACCTGACTGATGGTGCTCATGGCTCTCATGTAGCTTTCATTGCGTGATCGGTATTGGGGTGAAGACAGCAGTGATTTGGGGTCAAGGAGAGTTTTAGGATCCAGCGTATCCAGGCTTCTGTTGATTGAAACCTCACTCACAGCACGCAAATAACTGTGACTCCTTATCTGCAGTTTGGGGGAGTGTTCTGTGGAGATTCTGACAGAGGGACAACATCAGGTTATCTCAGAAATTGTCCAATTCCTCTTCACCTACCAACATCATTGCTTCACAGAATACACAAGTCATTTACTACCTTCTAAAATGAATGATAAAAATTCCTTTTTTGTGCACCAACATGTTAGGGGAGGAAAAAGCACGTTAGTTTACAATATGAATATTTTGACTATCCAGAAAGGAAGGGCTTGGTAGTCAGACCACACCTGATGTGATGAAGAATGGGGTTGAGTTCAATGTCAGGCTTCATTACCAGCTGAGCTAATTTTCTATTGATTTTGGTTTCAGAGAAAGTGATTATCACATTAAAATAACCCCTTCATATTAACCTTGAAGGCTTTCATGTATTGCTTTGTTGTTGCTCAAAACTACTGCTAATCATTAAAATAAAGTAAATGTTGAACAAGCTCAATTTATATTGTGCACTAGAGCCACAATTACCCAGCATACTCAAACATTGATCAGAGGCAACTTGGGGATAAGTGCCTGAAAGAGGGGAGTATTGATCTGCACACCTCTGAGATTGTAAAATGATTACTTACATATTTTATGTTCTAATCAAAACACCCCATTTTGCTCAGGTGTGTTTTGTTAAAATTATAATATTTTCTATAATTACATTGCTTTAATATAACCGATATGTTTAACGTAGGCCAAAAAATTTAATGTCTTTCCACAGTACTGTTATTATTCTCTTGTTTAAACATTCTGTCCCTTAATGAAAAGCTTCAACTAAGATTTACTATGAAGCTGTGTGTTAATATAGTATTAAAAGACAAAAAGGACAAATTCTCTTAAAAGCTTTGTTAATTTAACAAACAAAGTTTACCAACAAACACATATAAACTCAAGATGACAAGGTAGCAGGATAGTTTTCAGGTTTTTTTCACCTCCCTTGACCAGGAGGATATGTTTGAAATGTAACGTTCTGTATTTTGTGATGTTCTTTTACACTTTACCTTTAGGTCCATCAAATCAAAGAACATGTCAGTCACACAGTTTGTGGTGTTCGATAAAACTGCAGGAGTGACAAATCATACATGGACAGATTTCATTCACCAACATTCAGAAAGACACTTTTAACCTACCCACAAAAGTCAAATTTCAAAAATGCATATTTAATTCAAAAGGGAAGTTATATGTTGTTAGCACTCATATTATCAAGCTTTGTTGAAATAGTTATTGTAGATGATGATGGCTGTGAGCTGGAAGGATCTCATGTAGCAGTCAGTATTACGGTTTTGAGAAAAATGAGAAACTACAAACATGGAAGAGAGATGGATTCAACCATTCTTCATTGAAGGCAAACATTTGTACTTATTTATTTTTTTTACTGAATTTCTGAGAAGACCAAGCTTGACATGTATTTCATTGTGTTCAATGTTCCTAAAATGAAGATTGAACTCTTCAGGGAACACCATAAATGAGTGGAGCCAATCTACTGCTGAGGTACAGAACTCTGTAAATTGTTTTGTGATTCGTCAGGAGCTTATGGCTGTTTTTTAAGCATAAATGCGATTTTGAAATCTTGCTTCAGCTAGTGCATTTCCACTACCTGGTTTTTGTGACCACAAGCAATATGAATGTGAAACATTTACCAAAAGCAATGAGGAATTATATAATTTTTGTAAGACTCTTTATCAAACAAACTACAAAGACTACCAGATGACAAAAACTCCTGGATGGAAATTACAACTTTATTGTCCATGGAGGAGGCTGTCTGTGGAAAGGTGGCACCGTCTAAAAAACAAAATATTGGATGCAGAGAAGAAGTAATTCCATTTAAGCATAGGTTAATATTTCAAATTTTATATTTGCAGCACTTTAATGTCTCTTTTTGTCATTCTGTCTGGTGAACCAGACCAGCATAGATCACAAGGATCCTTTGCACATCAATAGACTAAAGCAGAAATCTTTCTGAATAATCACTTTGAATGAAACAGAAATTTATTTCAAATAATCTACCTGGAAAAAAAGGAAATGTAGAAATCTTACTGTAGAGTGGTCATCTCAGTAAGTGAAGGCTGTGTAGCTTTAAGATAGCTGGCGCGACGTGCCTGCATCTTCGGTGAAGGTTTGGGACTTCCATCAGAGTCTCCGCTGTCATCCTCAGCCATGGCTTTCACATAGCTGCCACTCCTCATCCTACGACAGGGAATGTCATCCTCCTTCCCCAGAGGAGAAAAACCACTCCACTCATCTTGAGGTACCTGATAGCAAGAAAGAAAATACATAAGTGTTGTCAGGAAGATGTTTTCCTCTGCTCTTTGACTTCCAGTCACCAAACTGGCACTCTAAGCTGTCCTTGTTGTATACTGAAAGACAATCAAGGACTTGGTATTAAAAGCAAAAAAATAAGAGAATGATCCAGCATCCAAAAAACCCTGAACTAATCACATTTTCCTCCATTCTGGATTCTCTCACAGACATGGCAGATTGTCTGCTGTTCTAATTAGCATAGAACAATATGTGCAGAGGTCATTTGGAAATTTCTCTCTGGCTAATTCAAACATCTGCTTCACTGAAGTTAATTTGGTTGTCTAAGAAAGCCTTTTAGTGTGTAGTGTATATATTTGAACTAAAAAGTATACTATGATTCTTCTCTGATTTAGCTTTGCATATTGTTGAGAAGATCACAATCTTTCATTATATCTTTATTATTGTTGTAGTATTTCCCCACAAGATATCATTGTTTTTTTTTATTTTGTATGTGAACGAAGACTAAACCTTATTCTGATGAATTACAGAAAATGGGTTTGATTCATTGGTAGAAAGGCTGAACAGATCTGTTGAGTTAAATTTCTATCTCTCTCTGTGCATGTGTGTGACGTCAAAGAGACACAAATGAGCAGTTTGGCTATAAAAAGAGAAAGGACCAGCTGCAGTATTATCAGCAGTGCCTCTCACCCACGCACTGGCTTTACATCCACAGTAGCTTGACACTCAGTCTACTGTATTGCTGAGAAATAGGGCTGCTGTTAGTAACTCTCTACTGCTACATGTGAGATTCTGGTCATCTTTTCCATGAAGAATTATCTGCATTTCTATAAATAATTACTTAAACATAGGATGTTACCACTGAGTTGGTGTGAACTTCTAACCATCAACTGTGTGATATAAGCCGCAGAATGTTGACGTTCCCTTGGCAACCCTGTTTTTTATGCTCTAAAGTAGCAGCATTTAAAGTAAAGGAAGGTAAAGCTGGGAGCTCCGCAGCTGACATGCAGAAGAGAATTTGTAGACAACATAATAAATAACATGGGAGAGCAGCAAAGGGTGTTAAGCCAGCAGGTACAAATAATTGAAATTATTTTGACTATAATGGAGTTCAGTAAGTCAAGAAAAACAACCTGCACTATGATCACCCCAGTTAAAATAGAATATATGCATTAAAATGTAATGACAGTTAGATGTCCTGCGGTTCGGTCAGTATCTCCCTATTCTGCCCTATTCTGTGAGGGCAGAAGAGAAAGTTCTTGCTGTTCTTTCAGCCACTCTTCCAAACTCTCACTTTAGTTTCTTGATGCCTCACTTAATGCAAGTCTCAAAAATATTCTATATTGCTATAATGATGGGCAATAAAGCAAGAGAATCAAACACATGGAAAAGTTAAACTAACAGTGATTTTTGAAGACAGTGGTAAGAAAAAGTGTTTGCCCCCTTAAGAATTTCTTTTCTAATTTAATGTTTCAGATCGTAACACAAATGTTAGTATTGGATAAGTATAACACAAATACTTTCAAAAAGTACTATGTGAAAAAGTAATTGCCCCCTAAACTTATATAGCTGGTTGTGACACCCTTAGGATCAACAACTGAGAATTAGTGATAATAATAAGTCATTACTGAATTATGATAGATGTTTTAATGGTTAATGTTTTAATTCAGCCATGTTGAATGATTCCTATTATCAATATGTTTAAGGTCATTCCATAATACCTGAATTGATTTTAAGTCCACACTTTAACTAGGCCACTCAAAAACTTCATTTTTTAAGTGGTTTTGCTACAATGCATCATTGTCCTGCAGCTGAACCAAAGTGTCACTGGGCTCCAGGTCTTGTTTTCTGGAATGTTCAATACTTGACGTAGGCAGCAGATCTGCAGTTCTCTAGATGTTCTTTTTAAATCCAACTTAATTGAAACACTTTTAATTTTAACCAGTACAACAGACAGTGACATAGGAGACCACAACATGACCGTTACGAAGAAAAGAGAAAGCAAGAAAAAAAAACTAATACATGATGCAATAAATAAAAAAATACATTAAAATGAATAATGATAATGTTGGGATCCCGGGTGGTTGTTTTGTTTTGGAGTTTTGATTTTAGTTTCACTATTATGTTAATTTCTTATTTAATTAGATTAGTTTTGTTCCAGTTGTTCTTTAATTCAGTCCTTTAACAATTCTAGTTTTTTGTTGTCTCTAATTATTCCTTCGTATGTTTATTTCCTTATCCCCTGTGTATACTCTCACCCTCTGTGCCACTTTCTGTCTCTCTCTCTTTCTCCAGTCTGCTTTATGTTCTCCCCTCATCCCTGCAACCTGATAGCTCAGGTCTTTTGTTTAACATTCAACCTCCCAGTTCTTAAGTTCCTCATTCTCAGTCACTCCTTGCTGCTTCCTTCTATCTGTTCTCTATAATTCCCTGTGTTCTCCTCATGATGCCTGTGACAGGTGACCTTGCACACGAGGGAGAGATTTTTGGGAAAACAATAATTAGTTTGGCCTTCAAATAATGTAATCTATTTATGAGTTTACATTGGAGCACCTGTAGTCTAGCATTAATAGAATAGTAGTGGATACAGTGCTTCCAATAATAAAGATATTAAGAGTTTCCTCCCACATTTGTTTAATTATGATACTATGTTGAGAGTGTTTATATGAAACGATGTCAACCAATAACAAAAATAAACCTTTAGATCTTAAACAGGACATTCAAACATGAACATATTTTGTCTTATACAATTCCTCAGCTGCAGCCAGCAGGTACGGTACCTATAAATGAGTTCCGGTAATGCATATTTTAGCTGTAATTGTTCAAATGAACACACATGGTTACTAATATATAGGTCTTTTTGAGACATAAATCCCTCCAACGCCATTCCCCAAAAACTGCATCTGTAAATGAAGAAAGAAAATGGAAGCGTGCACTAAAGGTTTTGGAAGCTTGCAAAAATTACAAATGTACAACCAAACATCATACTCAGTTAAAGAAGGCCAAGGGTTCTCCTTTACAACATGACGGTGGTATGGGGCCTGGAAAGAGGATGGCCTGAAGAAAGGTTCCAAGTTGTTAAGTTTTTCTCAGTGGTCAGTCATGAGAGCTTTTTTTCAGATACTAACAGTTAGGTTTTGATAACTTTTTTATTTAAGGAATTAAGTCATTTGAAATAATTTTATATTCACCCAGGTGATCTTTATCTAATATTAAAAGAAACTTTATAAATTGAAAACAGAAGTGGAACAAAAGTTCAAAAACAGAAGAAATCTGAAGGGAGGCAAATACTTTTTCACACCACTATGCAAGTCTACATACTCAAACAAACTGAACCATTACTCTAAGACAAACATCTGCTGGTGTGAAATAAACAATAACTTAATTTTTCTTTACCTCATGTCTATGAGGTATAGAAAGAATAACATTTTCAGCTATTAAGGCACAACTCGCCTAACTAAAGTCACTTGAGACAGCAAATAATCGTGAACTTTAAACACTAAATCCAACATGATGCCTTCCAGAATTCTGTACAAGAAAAAGCGGTTAAAGATAGAAACTGAAAAAAACACAAACTAACTGATACAAAGGCAAGAAGAAATGCCTTCTAAATTAAAAATTAACTCTACAAACAGTTAAAGCTGTTCTTTGTGAGGTAATGTCATTACCTAGTATTTAGAGAGTAAGGCTACTACTGACTCTGCACTTACTTCTCTTTTTAACTCAAAAAAGGGAAGAGGAGGAAGAGGACAAGAAAGAGAATGGCTCTTCAAACCAAGAGGGTAAAGGGTTGGGTTGGTGGGTGGTAGGATGCTGGGTGGATAAAAAGTTTGAGGGTGAGTTGGGTAAGTGCAGGAAAAGCAGAGTGATCAAGACTAGTTCTGGAGAACAATGCACCAATGTACCTTACAGTGTTGAGGACACACTATAACTTTATCATAAAATGCTTTGAAGTGGATTGCATTTAAATACATTTTGCTCTGCACACTGATGGAGTCAGATATACAGATTTTTTTTTTACAAAATGTGTTTATAAGAAAAATGTTTGAATTTTTTTTTTTGTTCTACTAAAACGGTTTCATTGCAGTCATTTGTGCTGGCGGATGTTCATCTTCACTCAGCCTTCAAAGCATCCAGGTTGTCCCTTACAAAGTTATGTTCTATCCATCATCTGAACATGGATGAAACTACTGCAGACTGACAAAAACATGAACATCCACCTAAGCTAACCAGGAAAGAAAGTATTAGTTTGATCAGTGTTTATTTCAGTCCTCAGCGATCACTGTCCTGTATGCTTCAGATGTATCTCTGTTCCAGAACACCTGATTCTACATCTGCATTAATTGCATGATGTCCTCTGCATGTCATTAAGTCCTACAGAAACATGTTAATAACTCAGTTATTCAAGTCAAGTGTGTGGTAGAAAAGGAATACCTAGAAAATGCAGGGCAGAGGTCGCTGAGGACCAGAACTGAGAAACACTGAGTTAGAGAAGCATCCAAGAGACCCATAGTAGCTCTGGAGGAGCTGCAGAGACCAACAGCTCAGATCTATTGATTGATAAGATGGTTGCTAATCATGCCACAGTTCGATGGTCGACTGTGTTGTCATTTCGTTTGATCTATAGCTGCATGTCTTTGTGAAGTGAAATTTATTAAGTCTCAAAAAATGTTCTTGCTTATCAGTGAAGCATAAATAAAGTCAATATTTAAGCCCTAATGCTTCTTGCAACACCTCACCATCCCCCATAGCGGGGGTGCGCCCCACTATTTGAGAAGTACTGGCCTAACCATACTTCACTGTGCTAGTCAGCTGATTGGACCTCATTTTTATCTTTACTGATATTCATTTTGGCTCAGCTGTTCAACCCACAGCCTCCTGTGGGGTTCTAATGTCCTGGTTTGAAAAGAAAAGGAAAAAAATTGGGATAAATGCTTAAATTAATGCTGCCAGTTATGAATAATTTTGACATTAACACTAAATTACAGCAGATTTTTTTTCCTAAAATCGTAGATCATGGTAAATTTTTACTTGCAGTTTGTGTGTTTTGTGCAATACTTTCAATCCCTAGAGAGTGTTGGCTGTTATGATCCATGTGTTTGAGTTTTTCTCATCTTTCCTTTGTTATTTGTTATAATTATTAAGTACTTGGTGTATTTGTTTTTTTTTTTTTCGAATTGCCTCCAGGGTTTTTTCAGATCAGTTTATTCATCATGTTTAGTTTCTTAGTCATCTATTATTTGTGTAATTCAATTTATTCTCTTACATCAGCATTAGACCATCTCTCCCTGGTTTGTAGATCCTCTAGTCTAGATCAGCTGCCTCTTCATTGTTTTACCTTCCCTCAGCCTCCCTGCTCAGTATTATCTCTGATTATGCTGACCCAGTACCAATGTCATTCTCCAGCCTTTTCTCAGTATTTAAACTTCTTTACTTTCTTTATTCCCCACTGGTTCCTTTCACATCATCCTTCCTTCTGCATTCTGTTTCCCTCGTGCCTTGCTGTAAGTTTTTGATCCGTGTTAGAATTAAATTTTATCATATTTCTCCCTAACTACTAAGATGCTAAATGGTCCTGAGAATAATTTCCAGCATCAAAAAGTTTGGGTGGAAACAGGCAATACCTATTATCAATTATTAATTTGCTAAAACCCCTTAGTTCTGTAGATGTTAATGTAAACAACTGGACATATGATTGTGTTTTATTAATTGATTGAATATTGTTTGTGATCTGATTAGTTTAAGTTTTAGTGTGTCCCCAGTCTGAGTCAGTGACATCCAGTCATGCAACTTTTCAGCCACATAATATATGTCAATTTACATATGTGAGCACCATTTGAGAGAACACCTCAAGACATTTTCATGTCATCTCAGCAAAAAGGTCACACTTCAAATTTTATAGTGGTTTTGCAAATAAACAAACTAATATCAAACCAGGTTGATAAACAGCAGGAAAAGCAACACAAAGTTTTGTGTTATTTGTGAAATTTGCGATTAAAAATAAAATTAAAAGTTTGCATCTTTTGCTTGCACAGGAATATGTTGTTGTTTGACATGGTAAATAATGTATATAATCATAAAAAGAGCGAGTTAATAGTTTATAGCAGGAGTGGGGAACTCCCGTCTTTGAGGGTTGGTGTTTTGCTAGCTTAGATTTCTCCCTGGTTCAGTATATTTTAATCAAATATCTGAATCAGTGTAGTCAAGTTCTCTAGAATCCTGATAAGGACCTCATTATTTGCCTGAGGTGTGTTGAAGCAGAGACGCTTCTAAAAGTAGCAGGACGTCAGAGGCCTGGAGTTGCCTGTCCAGGAAGGCCATAGCGCTCTGGTGGTCAGACTGAAGGACTTGTATATATGTGCATTAAGTTCATGAAAGGTATTTGGTTTGATGAGATTAAAAGATTAAGATCCTAGATCTCATTCAGATATATGGAAACATCAAAGTGGAAAGGTAATAACACCTTCTCAGTCTGTTATCAAGCTCTGTGAGGTCTGCTAATGTGAGCCAAGGAAACATCTAAAACATTCAGAAAAGTGGTTCTTCAGGTGTTGGAAGAGTCATGCTATTTAAGTGGAGGTTTGACCAGAAGTACCAAAAGACAACAGAGGACTCTGGTCTGTTTGAGATAAAGAGATAAAGATGATACAAGATAAAGAGAAGCATCCAGTGAGACCCTTTGAAGACAGGTGAAATGCATGCAGCAGGAATCCTTCGAAGCTGGAGCTTAAAACACGTCATACTTAAAGGTCCAAGGAACTTGAATGGAGACATCAGCAGACTGACTCTGCATTGGCAGAGGAGTAGTTCCTATACAGGAACCATAATTGAGGCAAAATCCTGTGTAGTAATCATGGCAACATCAGCTCGGAGGTGTGACACCTAGTCTGAGGCTTAGGGTGTTTTCACACCTGGTAATCCAATAGTCTCAGTTCAATTGGGGACCAACGTTGCAATATTTGTTCTATTTTCAGCTGTTGAGGTTCTCTTACACACAGCCCTGTGTCAAGCAAACTGTTGTAGTGTTCTACCAAGAAACACTAAAGGAAATGGCACAAAACCCTCTGAAGAAGACACTGATGCAACTTCCTCCACAAAAGAAAACAAAAATGGAGTGGTGTGAGATTTTAGGATTTCTCTTTTGTCTTTGGCAAAAGATCACGTGTGTTTGTCTTTGTTGTATTTAATGAGAATGTCCTGCACTATAGTACACTTCCTGCTTTGGTCTGCTTGGCATCCACATAAGCATTCAAACCTCACATGAGTTTACTTTAACTAAACCAAGACCAAGGATTTTAGGCAGACCGAAGTTTCCTTTTTTGGTTCATTTGAAGTTTGTTTCACACTGCTTTGTGAAACAAACTGCTTTGTTTGCTTCACCAAACAAAGCAGACTTTCTAGGCAAACTAACTAGAATTGGATTATAGTGGGCTAAACAGGCATGGTGTGAATACACCCATAGAATGGCCCAGGTGCCATTCTATGGGAAACAGATCACAGTTTGTAGTCTGTTAGTGAGGTAGCCGTAGATCCAGGTGATTGTTGAGGCCTCCTCCTGTGTCTTCTGAATCAAATCAGGCTGAATTGTGTTAAATGAACTGAAGAAATCAAAGAGCATGATCCTCTAAGAACTGCCTGCTTTGTCTACATGACAGTTGTCAAAATACCTGATATTCAACAGGTTCCCTCAGCCCCCAATAATTAAAAGAATTAACCGTAACATAGTACCTCAATGCAATTAAGGAGAAAGTGTTCAGCTATTTTGGTGTGCGTGTGTGTGTGCGTTTTATGACTTCTGCGCTTATAAGGTATTTGATGATGTTTCAAATGATAAACATTCTCTAATTGTCAATATGATAATTTTAAAAACAGATTACAATTGACTGTAAGTCATAACTTTGGGAGAACCACATAACAGTCATATTCAATAAATTTGAAATTTTGCCCAGATGAATCTCGTTTGTCAGATTAGTACCTTCTTAAAATAATATTTAAGCAACTATTCAACATGTGCTCAACTAAGCCCACATTTCTGCTTCTACTGAAATAAACAAACTTTTCAGTCATATTTTAATTTACTTAATTGGCATGTATACCAACAAAAATTAACTCAAAGTCAAGTTTGGCATTAGAGTAACAAAAAATAGCTAATACTCACTGAACAAAGCATAAAAGCTGGCTAAATTTTAGATGATGTCGCCTACAGAACTTTCTGAATGTTTTTTCCCTGTCAGACTGAGAACATTGCACGAGTCATTTCATAGATGACTATTTGAAAAGTCAAGAAAACCAAAACTTCACAGGACTGGACAGCACTGACTTAGAGGTAACATTGCTAAGAGAAGTAGGTGGTGGAGAAAAAGAGGCAACAGGGGAAAGAGGGGAGTGATTGAACTATTTTTGGCTGAAATCAGGGAGCAATTATTTACCTGTAAGAATTGGCAAGAAGGGTCCTGCTGCTGACTGCCCTTAGATTTGACTAGAGCTCTATCTAGGTTTAGGTTACCGGATCCTGCGCTGGTTCGTAGCTGGTTGTGGCTGCTGTTGGTGTAGACCTCTCGGGCCCTGCTCACCGTTAGGCTTGATGACCATGCCCCTTTCTTCTCAACAGGCCCGTCCACAAGACCCAGTGGCAGCAAGGGGCCACTTCCTCCACCGATACAGCCATCACTCTTATTGCTGTTACCACTAACTGGTATACATGCAGATGAAGCAGTATATTTCACATCACTGTTGCTCCGAGAGGCTTTGAGTGCAGAGTGGTGGTGAGTGTGGCCATGGCGTGCATGGGTGTGTGGATGCTCGTTAACTGTCCCATAGGGGTCCATGATGAAGTACTGTTGGGACTGCGAGGAGGAGAGATTTGGGAGGGGAGTTTGGGGATACTTATCGGGGTTGTTGCCAGGACACTGGCCTGTTGTCATAGGTGAGGGAGAAATAGAGAGGGAGGGTGAGGGTGGAGGTTGGTGATGATGAGGGTGGTAAAGACACAGCTCCCGTTCCAGGTTGTCATCTGAGCTCCAGTATCCAGACCCCGGAGCAGATGCTGAGCCATGAAGCTGGGGATGGTGATGGTGGTGGTAGCTTCGATGTTTGGGCTCTGCTGATCGACAGCGCTCACGACTCTTGCTGCGCTTCCGGTGGCGCACTGCCCCAGGAGGAGCCGCACCCTCTGGGCTGGCCCTTGAACCACCACCACAGTTACCTCCTCCACCACCACCATACACACTCCCATTAGTTGGCCCTTTTGATGACTGAGTGTGTTGGGGCCCCTCCAATGAATGTGACTTTGTAAAGAGTTTCTGGACTGAGTGGACCAGATGGCGAATTCGCCCAGGACTGTCATTGTTGTCATTGGCTCCTATGCCCCCAGCGTGGGACAACACTCCTCGTTTGTACTGCAGTGTGTGGTAGCCATCTCTGGAAAATATCGGCTGTTGCTCATACGGATCCGCAAAATTTACTGGTACCCAAGACTGAGATTTACCCCCATACCCTCCTCCCCCTCCCCTTCCTCCTCCACCTACATATGGCACCATGGCCATACACTCATCCTTTACCTCAGGATGGTGAGCTGAGGAGGTGGAGTGACACCTCCGTGGGAAGGTTCCATATGGGACAATGCTGTTGCTTTCAGAAGGGTATGGAACACGCTGAGCATTGTAATAGGGCAACTCAGATGGGTGTGGCATAGGAATAGGCAACGGCATATCCATTTGGCCGAACAAATATGGCTTACGGTCAACATGGTGACCCAATGGATCGTATGATGGCTCATAGGAGACCATATGATGGTGACTCCGACTACTGGACAGGCCTTTCATGACAGGGTAAAAATGAATGGAGAGAGGGATGAATGGATGAAAGATGCCAGGCCTGTGATCAGAGAATGGCTGCAGAGGGCTGTCCCTGGGATGAGAGGTGAAGACTCTAAAAAACAAGAATAAGAAGGAAAATACAGCATCAGTTAATGGTTGTACATTCATAATGTTTGTTTAGTTTCTATTTAAAGAGCCAGTTAATTACAAACAATATTCATCTTTGTGTTGAAAGAAAGTTATATTCATGTTGTAGATATGATCTTTAAAATCTTGACACTTTGAGCTTTTACCATGCTAAGAACTAGATTTAAGAGGACACACATTTTTAAATCAACGTTTTTCAGTTTGACCAAGAGAAATGATCATGTATCAAGGCATTCTGTAGAAGAGCAATATACTTGTTATAATTAAGGAATACTAGAAGTTATTTTCTCTTTTCAAGCATTTTCTGACATTTCTAAGAATTTGATGAAAGCAAAACCAGTCAAACCCACAAGATTTAGTCTGCAACTCAGACCTAAAGCTTTCCTCTATCAGAACTAAGGAAACTAAGAACAGCTCATATAGAAGACTGGTTTTAGGGTATTTTAAACACACTGAGCTCCTGATTCCGAGCGAAATTACTTTGAAATAATCCAGAACATTTAAGACGGGCTCGAATCAGGTAGGATGACAGATTAGAATTTGCCAGAAGGTTGCTTGAAAGGTTAGACTGAGCAATGCTTTCATCACACTTCAAACTTTAACTACCATGTCAAATCCATTACTTTATGACAATGCAATTAGAAGAACATGCAATAAGGAATACATGCTAGGTGTCAAACTACACCAAGCAACATTTCAATATAAAAGACAAAATTATCACAATCCCTACTGTCAAGCACACCAAAAGGTTTAGGATTTTTCTGAAGAACCACCTAAAAGTCAAGCATGAATGTATTCCATGGGATTCTTGGGTCAAATATGAGGTAATTTTGTGCTCAAATAAAGCTAAAATGGGTTATTCAATAGAACAGCAAATCATACCAGCAGATATGTTAAAATGTTTGAAAAGATAAGAGTTGAAATGGCCCAAAGTTCTGATATAGACTTAATGGATATACTCTGTTAGGACTCTAAAAGAACAT
This sequence comes from Micropoecilia bifurca, assembly GCA_903067075.1. Taxonomy (NCBI): domain Eukaryota; kingdom Metazoa; phylum Chordata; class Actinopteri; order Cyprinodontiformes; family Poeciliidae; genus Micropoecilia; species Micropoecilia bifurca. The sequence goes on from CAEGAF010013322.1 coordinate 14,679, forward strand.
TGTATTCCTTAAAAAAAGCTACATTTTCATTCCTCCTTCAGCAGTGTGACTCTCTCAAAACTGCAATGTCAGCCTTAGCTTCTTTTGTTTCTTTTTTTTAATAAAGAATTTAACGCATGACAAACAATTTATTTGTGCTATTGTCTATCCAGCAGAACATGTTCACTGCGAGATGGATGTGACCTAACCTCTCTTTTATCATTTACACTGACTCTACCTTGTTTATTAGCTTAAAGGTTCACTGTAGAATTTATTCAGCTTATTTTGAACATCATGCCCCGGATTGTTGTGTTGGCGTGCTGTAGAAAAACATGTCTTCTTAAAATGAAACTCACCCCAAATCAATGGTTTTAGCTGATTCCACCCAGCACCCAACCCTCACTTCTTGCCCCTGCCTGCCCAGTTGCAAGTCAGGAGTTGTTGCAAGCATTGCCCTGGAATTTAGGGAGCACTGATCAACAGCTTTACTCCGCATTAGCAAATGTGTGACTTGCATGAATGGATCTACTCTGCTCTGACTAGTGGTGAAGGTATGGTTCTTAACAGAAGACTGTGAGACTGACTGCACTGCTGCTCGCTCAGGACAGACAGGTTGCAGACAAGCTGCAGAGAGTTGTCCCAATAAAAGTCTCCAACAAAACGGGAAAAGAGTTGCTAGATTTATCACTAGTTGTTGTTTTGAAAAAAGTCACTAGAAGAGTCTGGAAAATCGATAAACATATTGACAAAGTGGATAAGTTGACAACAGTACTTTCCATGGTCCTCTCCTCCTCTGCTCTCCTCGCTCCGCACCATCCATTTGCTGGAATTTTTTAAATTTGCCAGCGGTGGGGTTTAGCTTTCAGAGGGGGGGTTAGTTAACTTTAAAGAGACAGAGGCCAAAATTTCAAATTGAAAAGTAACATTTTTAAGTCACTATGTGCCTGAAAAATACATGATACTGTCTCTTCAAAGTACTTTGTGCACTTTATCTGTTTCATTATGAGAGAGTTGGATTTTTGTGGAGTTCTTGTTTTTTGAGCCTCTGACTTCATGCCAGGACAGATGTACGGCCAATAACCTGACACAATTTTGATTGTTTTTAGAAATATACATATTTCTATAGGATAATATAAATGTATTTTCCCACAGCAGGAAAATTCAGGAGCATCAATTTTATACATCTATACAAAGTTCATGTCACAAATGTTTCTGAACTAAAAATATCATGGTTTGACACAGGCATTCATTTCAAACAATCATCAGTGAATGTTTGTGAATTTTAAATAATTTTTTGTTGTTTGTTTTTGTAAAGCATTTGTTATTTTAATAGGCTCCTCGTTTGTGTAATGCCTTTACACAAACGAGGATAATTGTGTATATCCTGTATAAAACATAGTTCAGTTCTATACAGGGGAAATGACAGCAGGTGGACAACAAAGACGACAACAATGCCTTGTGCTTGATTGGTGCTACATGTACATGAATAAACACACCTTCCCGGTTGATCTGTGATTGGCACTGGTGTCAGTACCAAAGCCCTGCTATCTGGAAGTGTTCAGTCTGACAGGTAGCAGGAAACTATCACATATTGTTTTTAGGAACTGAGTAACAATTATCATTTATAGATTGATCCAAAACACTGACTACAATAGTTTTACGCAGCACATTGACATATTTCAGTTTTATACAGGAGAAATGACAGCAGGTGAACAACTAAGAGTGAGTGCATTTGTGTAGTCAGAACTTTTTTCATATATATATGTAAAATAATCTTTACATATATGGATGGATGGATGGATGGATGTAAAAAACTTCCTCTATTAAAAATAGAAAAAGTTTTTAGACGTCAAATGTGTCATTGTCTATACTCCATACAAGACTATCAATGCTTGCCTTGCATGTTGTGGTATGAATGTGTCCTTTCATATTCCTACTTGGGCCAAGATACAACTGCATAACACATTGTGACAGCACCACTGGACGAAATGCTTCTAACAACCTCAAGTAACAGCCAGTGTGCTGAAAATACACACACACGCACCCACACATAACTCAACGCTACAAAACAGTTGATGCAGTTTGGAAAGTGGTTCAGTAGTTGCTAATGTCATTTCTGACAGTTTTTTAGCAACAACTAGATAATTTCAAAAAAGTTGAATAACAAAAATGCTCTGAGAAAAGTAAAAGAGAAACCACTGTCAAGCAGTGGACGGAAACAAGCTGCACAAGATTATATAGGAGTAAAAAAAGAGAATGGAGACTGACAGCTGAATCTCCCCACCAGTGTTTTTCCACCACCCCCTTGTGCATTTTCAGAGCCATATGTGCCAGGCATGCTGAGTTGATGCTGTGTGTGTAGGCAGAAGGAGAAATGAAAATAGGGTTGAGATCAAGTTATTTTAGGCTAAATGGAAGCTGTCAAACAAAAGCCTTTGAGTCAGTCTCCGAGGGTGGATACCAGAACTAGATGCAAACAGAATACTCAGTGTGCATCATAGAAGTGTGGATCATGTTCTACATGTGAATCTTGTAGAACATGATCCACAGTGTAAAATTGCATAACTGTTCTGTGTTTTCTATATTTTATATATCTGATCATTTTCTATGTCTTAGCAGGTCCCAAAAACAGAAACAAGAGGGTTTCCAGCCATAGTTGTGTGGCTCAAGGTAGTTAAGGACAAACCTCACTGATTTTAGACACTGATTTCAATTGAAAGATGATTAACAGCCATTTGTTGAAGTGCAATCATCAGAATCAGGAGAATAAACCAGGGAGATCTAAAACATGTAGGGCAGTGTGACTTGAGGACCAGGGCTGGAAAACCCAGGCTTTCTACGCTCCCTCACCCTAACGTACCTTCCTTCGGGGGGGAGCCGATTTATGTTTGAATAAAGTGTAGTTGCGCCACTGCTCCCTGGTTCACAATCAAATTATGGTAAGAATTTTTATAGTAAAAAGGGTTTCCATCAGGAACCAGCAGAAACCAGAAACTGGGAGGAGGGAGACATTTTGATTCTGATTGAACCTCATAGACTCTGTTCTTCCATGGCCAATAGGCAGTTGTTCTGACAGTCAGAGGAGTCAAAAATGTTTACAGATCTATCCCTGTTTTCCTAAATAAAATGTAATACTAATGGAATATTATCATTTTTAAGTTTGTGTACACACATTTTTGGAAATATGGTAATGTAAGATAACTTTGAACAACATAATACCCTTCATCTGCCAATAAAATTGTGTGTTTAACACCAGTGAAGAAACTTTTAATGGTACGTTATGATGTAGAACTATCAGAGCAAAAAATGTACATAAATCAATATTGATTCCTTAACTTTGATTCAATGTAAAATCACATACATATGGATCCTCATTCAGATGATGGTTGAATCATTACTGACATATTGTCAGTTATGGTTGAAACCCTAAGGTTGATTCAACATATAAGTCATTGACCCTTTCAATATAATTTCAATGTCAAGCTTCAACATGGATCCAATGTTTCTGCCTAATGTTGCTTCAACGTTGATTCATTCATATTTTGCTGTCTGAGGAAGGTGCTGTGGTCACTGTGAGACATCAAGACATGTTTTGATTTGTTTCATGCTATTGTCACTAAAAATGTTAGAATCACAGTGAAAAACCTAGAAGGACCAAAATACCTGACATATTAATGGTGTGACTTTTATGAAGGAGACGTGACTGTCTAACCTGGGTTCTTAACCTGGTTTGGTGAGTCGGTCTCAGGGGTTCGGCGGAGCCTCTGCCACGGAGGTAAAGACACACTTGTGTAAAGTCGTGATGACGCCCCGCTTTGCCATCACTTGCTGCAGATGATCACGTTACATTGCTTAGCCAATCAGAGCTGTGGAGGAGCCCTGATTGAAGGAGCTCCACTCAGCATGGATTTGAACTTGTGTCTTTAATTACTTCAGCAAAGATAATCGTTTTAACCAAATTCTGTAGCTTTAGGGTTAGTTAGTTAGTTAGTTAGTTAGTTACTTCTAAATCTCCTCCTTAGTCGCATCTTTTCAGAGTTGCTACTGCCTCTAGAATGTCGGGGTGGTAACACAAATAATATAATTACATTACTAAATCAGAATACCTATAATACCTAATAATTTTTCAGTCTCTTAAGAATGTAGAGATAATTAAATGATCTAAACGAGACCAGAAGAACTTGGAATACACATCTCTGATGAGACTTGGAATCACACATAATGTAGAGTAAATGGGTGAACATCATGCACTCGACTTGGACTAATTCAGTTCAAGGTCCTTTATAGGATTCATTACAGCAGACCCAGACTCAATGATTTATTCTACAGTCAGTGAAACCTGTGCTCATTGCTATACATTTAGAGCAAATTTAACTCAAATGTTCTGGTCCTGTAACAAACTGCGTAACGTCTGGTCTGCAATAAATGTTCGATCCAAAAATTTTATAAATCTTGGGCCCCTCTATTATTTTCCCTGGAGCCTGAGTGTCGCACAGAAGCTGGCTCTGCTGTGTGTGTGCTGTGTGTGTGCTGTGTGTGTGTGCCTGTGCCCCTGGACTCAATGGTTCCTTGTGGTTATGGCTACTGACAGTGATCGTCAACCTGTGCAGTTTTAAATGTCCATATCCTGACTTTGTTTGTGTACCCATGGTTGTATGGAGGCCTGTTTGCATGCTGTCCACGTCTTTGAGTTTGTCTCCTGGGTTTTTCATGTTTGTGGTCTTTCAGCTGTATATTTTTCTCTCTCTCTTTTGTATTGTTCTTGCTTTGTTTATTTATTTATTTTTTTGTCATTATTGTTATTGTTTGCAGCAGCAGGGTGGAGATAGATGGGGAACAAGAAAAAAAAACATATGCCATGTTTGCTTTACCCCTGTGGTCAACGACCTGTTGATGGATGTTTAGAAACAGCCTCTGAATCCAACTCAATTGTGTAAATATTTTGGTATTAGTCTAATACCAGAATTCGCACAGAATTTAAAATATTGAATAACGTGTTATCTTTTACTGTGTACTTGAGAAGATTTTTTTACCAAATGCATTTTACACTTGCTTATTTAAAACTTAATCTACTTCTATTTAACATGTTGAAGTTATACTACTTTGACTGGAGTACAGTTTTTTGGTACTCTAACCCACATCGGTGTATAAATAATTGCACTACTGTTTTTGTGTTTTTACAAAAAACAGCCCCGTTGTGCCACTTCTTCCCTATGACTTTACTGAGCCTGCTGTCTGCTCTATCCCATCACACCTACAACCTGTTAGTTTGGCGGTCCTCAACGTGGGCGGTACCGCCCCCCAGGGGGCGTTCAGAGAACGGCAGGAGGCGCTGGTGGACATTTTTACAAAAGGGGGGCTGGGATGCCTTAGGGGGGCGTTTGGTCGAAGGTAAACTTTACACCTTAAATGCACAACAATACCAGTTTAGACTTTGAGCAACTTGGTAAAACTGTATTGTGTAACATTAAATCATGTTTGGCTGCAACTGTATCGATGGCGGCTCTTCTTCTATTCAGTGTTTGTAGCTTCTGTTAGCTTCTTGGTGCAGCTCCTCTCCTGCTACTGGTAGCTAAAATCACGAT
>CAEGAF010013348.1:0-63076 GCA_903067075.1 Micropoecilia bifurca
ATGTTATCAGTCTGTTAAAGATAGTATTATTGATAGCAGTACAATTTGCACAATGCCTGTTTTGTTTAGTTTTCTTCTTGAAAAAAATTATTAAAAACAAGTTTTTGTCTAAATTAAGGTGAATCCATGGTTCCCTTTTCCACATAATGTAATGGTAGTGTTTATAATAAAAAATAAATAAATAATAATTATGTGATCGGTATCGCCGATTGTCCCTTAGGGGTGATCGGTATCGGCAGAAAAAAACCTGATCGGCACATCCCTAATTATAGGCATTTATTTTTATCTTATTAACTCTTCAAACTGGCAACTTTTCTATCACTATTGTCATCCAGTATCGCCATGATGTTATGAAATAATGCCACAGTTCAGGATTCTGGACATAAGCAATTCAGTCTTGCGTTATTCTTCTTTCTTTTAGACTTATTTTTATTTTTTATGTTCATACATTTCAGATAAGAACTTGTAGAAACAGTAATATAATGTTATTTAACATTAGGGTGAGATGGAACCAGATGATTTACAGTAATAGATGTAAAAATCTTACCTGCTCTGGAACGATTTCCCACCCACATTGTCTCTATAGGAGTCAAAAAGCACATGGTACTGGTCACGACTCCACTCCATCACCACCTGAATGGGGAGAAAATGCAATTAACACATTTCTTCATCCCAAATATGACACAAAACCAAGACTACTGCAACACTGCTTTGCATATATTCAAGTGACATTGTACACCACTTTGGTACACACTACTTTGTGTTGGTCAGTCACATTAAATCAGTGGTCTCCAAAACTACAGCCTGCAGGCCGAATCCGCACCGCCTCCACATTTGGTCCGGCCCCCTGAACAATACCAGAGAGCATTTACATTTTTTTTCATACACTGTATTTTCCGGACTATAAGCCGCTACTGTTTTCCTAAGCTTTGAGCCATGTGGCTTATAGCATGGCAGTAGAAATCTAAAGAAGGAGAAGAAGAAGAAGAATGCTTCCATTTTCATTTAGCACATGCTAGTAGCAGTCACGAAAGATCAGCACTTTTACTATTACAGTTGCCGCTCAGAAACTAATCAGTTCAGTTAAATCTAAACTTGGCAACTTTTTCTTTTTCAACTGTAATAAATGATATTCAATTGACCTGTTATGACTCAAATTTTGTGTGTCCGCCTCCCTCTGCTGCTGCTGCATCGCTGTGGAAAGTCTAGCGCAGCAGAGATATCTGAGGCTTATTTTTTGTAATAAAAAAAAAAGTTACAAAAATGTTATGTTTACTTTTTAAAAAAAATGGGGTTGCAGCTTATAGTCCGGTGCGGTTTAAAGTCCAGAAAATAGTATTAATTTCATAAATAGTGTTATTTTCTGGATTTTTTTGGTGAAGAACCTAGAAAGCTTTCTGGAAAACAATACAGTTTTGCATGTAGGCACTCCGACAATCGTCACACTTTTTCTGTTACAAACTGACTCCCCACCAGAGGAGGGAAAAGTTATGTGGCCCTCACAGGAAAAAGTTTGGGGAACCCTGCATTAAATTAACAAGACAAAATATGAACAAGTTCAAAGAATATGAATACTTTTCCAATTGTTTGCATGTTTTACAAGGTTATTTGGGTGAACGAATTTTTCCATATACCTAAAAGACTGAAAATAAGCCCTGAATGCTAATGGACAACACCTGCCTGCTCCTCAAGGAGCATATTTGCTTAAATTGGCAGTTTTTTGACTGGAATTCGGTTTGAATGAGTCTTCAGTCAGCAGCCAGAGAGGCCGGTTTGAGGCCAAGCGCTCCTCGGGTTAAAAGAGAAAGATTAAGAAGAAGCCATGACAAGCGAAACCAGAGTAGACTCACCTCTCCAAACTGAAAGGCGGAAACGATCATGAGGACGAGCCCCCCGAAGCAGAGATAGAGACCGTATCGGTGGGACAGACAGGTGTAGGTCTGCCTCTGCAGCAGCTTCAGCACCGAGTTCACGACAACCATGACTCTCCTGGGTCGAGCATAGCGCTGCATTCATTCAGAAAAAGTCGAAACAACCGCCCGTTAAAGCGAAAGGCAAAGGTAGGTAAACATCACACGCGCGACGGAGGCGTCAGCTGACCGCCCGATCCACTGCACATGACAACCGACGCATCTCGCTCTTCTTCTTTGGCGGCGGTGAACCGAGGTGCTGCTTCTCCGGGAAAGGCTCTATGTTGCCCTCTGGTGGGGAGAAGTTGCCACTACACATTCTACCATTACTCCAGCGTTTAATTTAATTTAATTTAATTTTTTTTATTTAAACAGCTAATTTTTCTTGCTTTGTAACTGCACAAAGGAATAATTACATATTTAATTATTTATGCACTTTTTTTTTAAATCAAGAAGATAATCAAATTACAGTTAATATTTTGCTGCACCAAAATGATCAACCTCGAATTTAACTGATTGAATGAGAAAGTGTCAAAAATGTCAATGCGTTTTGTTTTAGCTGATATATCTCCTATTTATTGGCAGGGCAAACAGTCTAATTTAGTTGTAAACAAAATTAGGTGTTTGCAATTTAAGTTGTGGGGCTTTTTGAAATTGCTTTAGAAGATACCACCTTCTCAAAAATATGTATTTTTTTAATCTTATTCGGAATTCCATATTTTAGCCTGTAATGACATTTGTTTATAAATATTAGACAAAATATTAAGGTAAAAAAAAATACAGACTCTTCATTGCTTTGATTCTTCATGGACAATTAGTTTTGCATTTATATTTATTTCCAAATTGTATTATTGTAACATATTTTGGGGGATTTTTTAGGCATTGTTTGAAGATTTTGTCAGTTTATTTTATGTTTCTCATTTTGTCTTTCTTCCCCTTGTCTTGTATTCCTTTAATTAGCTATTTTGTGTCCAGTTATCCGAATATTACATGTTGCTTCAGTATTTATAAAACTTTAAAATGTGTCTCAAAAACAGTGACACATTGAAGCTGTTGGAAATGTTATGTGTTATCATTCTTACACGTGTATAGATTATTGATCGTACCATAGCAGTCTTATATTACTAAGTGTTGGCCTTTCACTGTCTGTGTTAAATCGTTTGACTGCTGTGTTGAAGACTTTTGACCCTTTCACAGAATGTCTCTGCTGCAAGATAACCTATTGTTCCCTTCACCCTTGAGAGAAATTGCTCTCAAGGGAAAGGACTAGATGACCTGTGTGTAGAACTTGTAGACAAAACTCGCCTTCTGTCTCTTCTCTTTATCTCTCTCTTCTCGGAAAATAAAAGACAAGCTCTAACTGGAGGTTATCGGAGTGGGCAGCTCGTTGGAGCGGTCCGCTGCGTCTTCTCCTTTCATGAAAGCTTGGTAAGTTGTCTATGGTTCTTTTTACGTAGGTTCAGAAAATACCCATCAGAAGCCAGATGGCAGCCAAACGTTGCCAGACGGTTCTGGGTTGAAACAACTGAAAAGCAGAAATGGTCTTTAACTTTATCAAACACATTCTACCACAAAAAAATAACATCTGAAATGTTTTTTTTATTTTATTTTAGCCTTATTGGTCACTTCATCTATTTGTCTTGTACTTTCTATAAATATTTAGCTCATATTTTACACAAGGATCTTGTTCGTTAAAATGTCCTGAGAAACGTGAGCAGTGCTGAAGTCACAGCAGTTTTAAAATGGACTAAAACCTAAAGTAAAACATGATGTGAAGTCACATCTTCAGGCCTTAAAACTCTGATTGCGTTAATGTGTATTAAATGACAAAATAGTTTTCTTAAGACCACATTGGAGCAACTAAAGGCACAGGAAACACAACTGACTTGGTTGCCTAATGAGAGGAAATGTTTATCTTGCTCACAATGATCTTGCAGGATCTGCATGAGTAAGATCAAACTATGCACATGTGCAAAAGCAGAGGTGTAAATAATTAGGTCTTCTAATGCTATACTCCAGTCTTTGGAGTTATCTGTCTAAGCAAACAAAGAGTGTTTAGTTTCAGGCTCCTGCTATCAAGCCTGAGAAAGAATGTGTTTATTTTTTAAAGAGTTGCCAAGTTGGGCAACCTTCAACAGAACCTCAGACCCAGTCCACTAGCGTGTGCCTTATTTTTAAACACATTTCTATCTTGAAACACTTAAAACTTCTATTTGAAATTCTCCAGTACTGAAGCTCTCAAGGGAAAATAAAACAACATAAAACAGAGCAGCTACTCCCAACCTTTGATGAAAAGTTGCATCATCTTCAAAGTGCTGATTAATGATTAATTCCTGAAAATTCCTGAGCTGGTTTCTTACAGTTCAGACTTCTGTTTTCTGCCAGTTTGTGTTTCATTTCTTTAATTTGTGGATTTTCCACAGTTAAATCGCATTACTTTCAGTTTTCTGTTCTTATTTAGTTTCTGTTTCCCACTTGTTGTTTTTGGGAAACATCCAAACCACATGTGAAGGAAATTTCTTTCTGGTTTTGTAATCCTCTTCTTTTATTTCATGTGATAGCTTCCTTTCTTGTCAGCTGTTCAAGTCTAGACTCATGTGCTTGCCTGATCTTGTGCAGGTATTTGTTTCAAAAGGAGATAACACATCACTAAGATACTTTATCTAAATGTCATAAGAAGGCAGAGGAGTGATTTGGATATTCCACAATATGTTCTTTGTCCAAAACTATGATGATCTAATAAACCTTTCGGGATTTTAACTGGCAAAACTAAAGGGTTTCATTCTATGGGGGTTCATTTGAGCCAAAAAATATATTTGTGTCTTGTGACATATTCATGTGAAAAACCAACACAAAGTAGTTTGCTTTTGTGGACCAGAAGGGAAATGATTTTTTTTTCTTATTTTCTGCTTTAAGAAAAAAAAACATAAATAAAAATTTGTAATGTATTGTTCGACATACGTGCCTCCCTCAGTGAATATTTTTGCTGAAATTCTGTCATTTGGGATGTATTTGCACCAGCTTTGCACATCTAAATGCTTTTTTTTTGCCCATTCTTTTTCAGATTAAATGGAGAGTTTTGGTAAACATGAATTCTTCTTTTTGTCAACATCTGAATATGTTTTGATCTAAAGTAGTTCTGGTCTTGCGTTTAGAATGCATGCGCTCTTTTCTAGTCACAGAGTGAATTTTTCCCTCATTCCAAATGCATACAGCTTGTTGAGAGCCGTAAATGTTTAATGGAGTTTTGAGGGGAAAAAAAACTACTTTCATTTTTGATTAATTGTCATTGTTAAAAAGGAAAATTTCATTTTTACGACAGCATCAATAAATATCAGTAAATTCAAAAAATATGATTAAAAGCAGCTACTGTTTTGTGTTTAGTGATATAAATCACTTTTTAAAAGCAAGTAGAGTTCTGAAGAAGCTTATTCAAATCGGAATGTTTTTCAACACCAATATTTGTGTTTGTGGTGCTATAAATGTTGTCATTTATATTTTAAAAATCATCATAATGGTACCACAAACATTACAGTAAAATTTGAGGTCCATATCACCCGCCCCTGTTTCAGAAGCCTGGCTTAAGAGGTGACAAAGGGCTAAATATAAAAGCATGCCACACTTTTCAGATCATTTATCTGTGAAAACCTTGGAAAAACGTGCGTCATGTTCCTTAAACTCTACATTTTGTTGGTTAATCACATGAAACTGACAAGTTGACAATGAAACCTCCTGCAAATTTCCGCAAAATCAACTTTAACTCCAGATTGACTTTACTGGTTGCACTTCAAAGTGCGCCATTTCAGATGCAAACCGCACAGAGGCAGCTCTGGTTGTAAAAGGAAATATAACAGTGAAGTAGCGAGTGGTAGGGGTTGGTGTGTGTAGGCGGGCCGGCAGGGAGTCGCTTTGGGGAAGAGGTTACAGTACAGCCTGCAGGTTCATTCTTGTTAACTCAGCCCAGCATGTGACTGCCGATAAGTCATATCACAATAACTCCCATCACTTCGCTCCATCTCTTCCTGTATGGCTGTGTTTTCTCTGCTCGCGTCCAAAGCGGGTGAAGCTCGGTGAAGGTGGCGCTGAAAACCCCTGGAGATGTTCTGGTTCACGCAGGGGCTTTGCTTCCTGCCCGCGTTTCTGGTCGTCTGGTCCTCCTGCACTTTCATCGTTTCCTATATTATTGCGCTCTTTAGAGGAGATGTGGACATTATATTCCCCTATATAAGGTACGTTTCTTTTGTCATATTTAAGAAAAAAACAACAAAACAATTAAACAAAGCGGGTTTCCTAACTCTGATTTATGATCGCTACTTTAGTTTCGTTTTCCTCTATCTGCACGTACACATCTGTTACCTGCTGTTTATACTGTTACTTTAAATTTGAAATACAAATTATAACAGAATGAGGTATAAACGCTTACATGTTGTGATTTTAAGCTTATAAACTGAAACATCAAAGAAACGGAGCTGGAAATTTGTTTAATTTTATATAGACAAATAAAAATCCTATTTATATTAGGATTATTGCAGTGGAGATCTTTTTCTCTGCTTATTTTTCCAAAAACAAAGTCGATGTAACTTTAATTTAATCATGAAATAGCCGTCAACTTATAAAGATAAAAGAAATATGACAGGAAGTTGTAATTTTACTTACATATTGTTTTCCAAATTTTTTTTAACCAATGAAAATCAGAAACAATATAGCGTACAATGCAAAAACACAATGTTGTACCAAGTAATTTTGGTATAGTTTCCTGTGCAAATATCTTAGCACACTTGAAATAAAACAATACTTACTTACAAAATATAGGAGCAAATAATTCTAGTAAATAATTCTTTAATATTGATCAATAAATGTAGTAATTATTATATATTAAGATGTGAATGAGATAATCTACTTTTTAATCAATATTAAGGAATTATTTACTTAAATTACTTATTTAAAGTGTATCAAGATATTTTCTCTAACTAGACCAAAAATATTTGGTAATATTTTGTGTTTTTGTTCAGAAATGTTGATATTGATACATCTATATTAACTCTAATGCAGCAATCGTCTCGAAAAGGTTGTGTGTAATTAGTTTATTCTGAGAATAAATGCCATTTTCTATGGGACGTTTTTCTACAGCAGACAAAGGGAAGTTGGTCAGTTTTTCAGAAGAATTTAGACTTGAGAGTCAGACGAAAAACCCAAAGCTACACTGGACTGGTCCAGATTAGAGCAAATTCTCTTTATGGAATGGTCTAGTCAAAGTCCAAACATAAGCCCAAACGTTTAGCTGTTTTGTAAAGAATGGAGAAATATGTTTGTTTCTAAGTGTGCGAAGGTTAAGGCACTGAAAATGAATAAAGATGCTTCGCTTTTAGGGTTTTATACATAAAAATGGAAATTCTGGTCATTTTGTGTCGAAATAATAGATAAAATATGTACAAAACTATAAAAACTTCCTTTGCTTTCTCAGTGATACGGGTGCACATCCACCTGAAAGCTGCATTTTTGGCCTTATGACCTTCATTTCTTCATGTGCAGGTATTGTTTTTTATTTCCCAATGAGCATTTGCTTTAATTACACAAATCTGGGTTCTCCCAAGGGAGGAACCAAGCTTTCCAGTGATGCTGCACACATTTCCCCTTTTTATCCTGAAAATGAAAGCAAGCCTTTCTTTGACTTTGCGCTGTGACTTTTGCCCAGGAACTGCCACCATTTACGCCAGATACAAATATGTGGAGAAGCTGAATGAGCAGAACAGCCTGGTCAAACCGTGCCTGAATAAAGCCGCGCTCAGGTTTGGGTTTGCCGCCTGTTTTGGGATGTGCATCGTTGCTACTTTCCAGGTATTTTTTTCCTCCACATGTTAAGAATTTAATATCACATAATGTGACTTTTAATGTTGTTTTTTTATTCTTTTTACCTGCAGGAAACAGCAGTGACGATAGTCCATGATATCGGGGCGATGGTGTTTTTCGTCTCTGGAGTTCTTTACATAATCCTGCAGACTGTAATATCTTTCCAAGCGTCTCCTGGGTCGTCCACCTGTGTGTGTCGATTTCGTTTGTTCATCGCAATAGTTGCTGCAGTTGCAGTTTTTCCCAGTATCCTTGTTGGAGCTGCTTGGTTTGGATTATCAAAGTTTATTTTTATTCCGCATGACATGTGTTTGTGTCGTTATCGGCTCTGTGCAAGTTTTTCTAAACCAATGACTCAGCTGTGATCTGTGCGTTTTTCGTTAAACAAACCACCCTCCACCGGCACACATATGACAAGGTAAGCTGAGGTTTTATTCTATGTAATCCTCATTCATATTTCCTACCATCAGAATGAAAGTAACACCTCCCCACAGCTTGATTAGTATATTCTGCACTTGATGCGAATGGAACTATGAGAAATATAGTTTGCAAGCTTTGAGGCATTGAAGCTTTGAGTTTAAGTAAAAAAAGCATTATGTATATTTTATATGCAAAATATGCATAAAGCTCTGGCTGCAACAGTTTATTAATACATTGTTGAATACATGTGACAAGGATATAAATTTAAGCCACTTGTTCCTCTCTTTTCCATCACCTTGTTATTTTTTGCTAACAATTGTGGCACTAGCGGTGTCTAATATTAAATTTTAAAATATTACAACCAACAATGCCACCTGAGATCTTGGCCCCAGGACTATTCAGCTTCTAATATCTACAAAAAGGACACACCAGGTTGGGACAACAAAGAGAGGTGGATCATAATGTTTAAAAATTAATGATTTATTCTTTCCAAAAGTTTAAAATAGGCCTACAGCGATAGACTATATATACTTTAAAGGAGACAGTTTACAAACTTCACCTTTAAAGTACATCAGCTCTTCAGCGGCAACTTGTTTTCAAACTCAATTAATAACTAAACAAGAAATTAATACAGAAAACAAAAAAAAACACTGCAACCCAAACAAAGGAAAACATGCAAAGCAAATGAGTAAATTAACTTTAATTAATAACACTAAGGTATTTAGTTAATATCTCATGTAGCATAAGTGTGTTAGATATTTAAAGGTCTCCATTATTCTGTGGTTTCTATCCTGTTGAAGGGGTTGTCTGGTCAAAAATATGGGGTTCCATTCGTGCCAAAAGTGTGTTCATAATCCATTAAAAAAAGTGAAAAATAAGGAATATTTTTGGATCAATACCTCATTAATTCACTCATTCAGATACTTCTGTGTGTATCTCTGACTTATTCACACCTGATTCTATGCAGGATTATCCATTCCATGTTGCCAGCGCCGTGTGCGAGTGGGTCGTTGCCTTCAGCTTCGTCTGCTTCTTCCTCACGTACATCGATGATTTCAAAGTGAGTATCACAGGCCATCAATTAGAAATGTTTTTGCTTTTATTGTTTTCTAAAAGCTTTTTTTTGTTTTCCTGCAGTTGTTTAAGTTGCAAGTGAGGACAGAATATGAGGACTAGACGATCGCCAATGTCATTTCAACAAATTTGTGTATTTTATGTAATTTTTTTGCACCAGTGCTTTTTATACAATCATGTATTTTTGCTACTTGAATTGTTTCGCATATTTTCCTATACCTGATCATTACCAATGTATTTTCTTTAACCTTTTTATACAATCATTTTATACGCGTATTATCTTTTTCCTGTTTAAGCACCACTTTGCACTTTGACTGTTGCCACAGCATCGTGACACATCCTGTGAGACCAGTGACCACTAATAAGAGAAGTTCATCACACATTTTACACGTGACACATGCAGCGCATGAGGGAAAATGAAAAACCCGCTAAAAATGAATCGAGGTTCTTATATTTGGTGCTTCTTTTAGTATGTACTGTACGACTGTGTTCAAGTTATTTTTTTTAAATAAGTTAAACTTTTGTTGCAGTAGCAGGAGCAAGTTCAGACTAGTATTTAGTTGTATCTATCCTGTCTTACTTGAACGGCATGTTTTTGGTTTTACCATTTTAAAAAGCAGCCAAGTGCGTCACGTCAAATTTATACCCTAAGGAAACAGGAAGTCATGAATACGCTTATTGAAACTGTATAGATACTTTGATCAACTAAAAAGGCAGAACAGACAAAAATGTTTAATCTTTTATTTATAGGAATTGTTAAGGAGGAAAATAATTGTGCCATTATTTTTTTTGGTGGTAAAACAATTTCTTAACACTGGATAAAATTTGGTTAGTGTTGAGAATTTTTCAGTGCTTATGCTCATTGGATTTTTCAAAATTTTTCAGTGAGATTACACTACTGCAACCAAAGATTAATTTATTTTAAGGTTTTTATGCATCGAAGATCACCGACGACAGAATAACATGACATATACTGTGCATACGCTGCGTAAAAACACAATCATCATTTCCTGAACTTAACATGGAGGCCTTAAAGTCCACCAAGAAGAGACTGAAAACATACTGTGACACAAAGTAATAAAAAAGTATGGTATGGAATATTTCAAAGAAATAAAGTGCCTTTCTTACAGCAACAATAAGAGGAGAGACATGTCCAGACTGCATATAAGCTTGTACAGTTTTTGTACTTGATGTTTATTTTTCTTCAAACTCTGATTATAAATCATCCTACAGTTTTCCAGATTATGTGGACAAAACTCACCTTCACTACAAATGTTTTTACAAGAGAAAATGTAACTGTATCCAGGAAACTGCTGTCGTACGTTTTACGAAATGTACAGTAAAGATTATTTTTAACATCTGAAAAATAAACTGCACATTTTGTATCACCACATTCATCTTTAATGGAGACCAACAGCATTTCTTCATATTTTATATGTGTAATTAAGTGACTGCTCATGTAGTGTTGGTACTTTTCCTGTTGACCAGACAGGTTTGGTTAAAAATGCTTTTTAACAAAATAAAACAGTAATACATTGCACTCCAAACTTATTGACAGCCTTGTAAAAATGTCTGAAAAGATTCAAAATTAATTGCAGCAGCATGTTTTAATTTATGGGAAACTCAAAATGCGTTGTCATGTTTTAAATAATTTGTTAACTTGTCTTAGGTTAGTCTGACATTTGATGTGACAAAAAGACCCATTTCTCTTGTGCTTCAAAATGGGTAACACAAGGGTTCATACTAATAAAGTGAGACAGAAAATCTACCTGAAAAGAAAATAAATCTTTAGCAATAACTAAAAATTGACAGTTTACTGTTAGAGCTGCAGATGTTTGAGTGCAAAAGTATCTCTGAAATAAACAATGAATGTATTTAATTTAAATAATATGAAAAACATTTGAAATTATTATGCTACTGAAGTACAACAGCCAGAAAATACATTTATTACTGATAATAAAAAGGTGAATTATTTTGACTCACACAGCAGCATAATTTATTTAGAAATTATTATTATACATATGAAATAACATAAAACTAAACTAATTATTGTTTGGTTTTATGTCCACTCAAGTACTTAATATTATACAGTCAAGGTTGTGCAACAGGATCAGATTTTTAAACTCCAATATAAACACCTCTAGTTTCATAACCTCAGGAAATGAAGAAAATCCTTTAAATCTTTTTGATTTCTTCATTAAAAAATTGAAGTAAGCATATTTTTTGCAAGATTTATGAGCCAAATTAATCCTAAATATCACGGAGAGAAAAGTTTAGCTGCTAAATTTTACAATCGGTTTTATTTTGCAGCAAATATCTCAGTTCAAACCAGCATTAATAATAAGGAGAATTTCATATTTCGGTGCCAAACCTTATTGCACTGCGGAGCGCTAAAGGTTAAAGGTGCTAATTTAGAGACTTGATTTAAATGTTTAATAGCTCCTAAGGTCAAAGTTCATCTCCCACTGAGTCATTCTTAATAACTGAACAGAAATAATAGCTTGTTATGTGAAAGCAGGACTCCAACTACTATATCGCACAAACGGTAATGTGTTCAAACGACATTCATTTAAAAGATTCGATCCAAAATAATTCCAAACAACTGAAAAACAAATATAAAGTCAGCTTGCTGCCAAGCAGCAAAAGGATTGTTGACCATTTCCAGAAGAATTACAATCATCCAAGCACTTTCATGCGAACATTTTCACAACCTGCAGCAGCAAAGAGTCTGCAGGAAGCGCCTTGTGCAGCAAACGGCCTTAAACACGGAGCTGTGCAGCAGCAGAGATCAGTCACTGAACGACGATTCGCTGTCAGAGCTGGTGGCAGGAATGTCCTCATTCTCTGTGCCGTTTGCTGCTCCATCAGGCACTGGCGCGTCAGGTGTGCTGTTGTTGGCAAAATATGATTAGATTCAAGTTTATTTAACAGGAAACTGTCATTTTTAGACTTGTGAGTTAAAAAATAAAACTTACTCGAGCATATTTGGGTCCAAACCTTCCATAAGCATTTTGTTGCGAATAGCCATTGGTGGAACTCCCTGGATAAACACATAAAAAAATTATTAATTTTATTTATATATATATATATATATATATATATAAATATATATATATGAAAGGTTTTTAACAGTAATATTACATGACATCTTACCACTTGAACCATTTTCAGGTAACGTGCATAGCGTTGGTCCTTGGCCACAGTCATGACATTCTCTGGAACTGCTTCTGCTTTTTGTGGTGCAGGTGCAGCTTCTGGTTGACTCTGACTGGGCTGCAGCACAAAAGGACGCAAACAGTTCTTCACAAAACCAGAAGCCTTTGCTGCACACAATAACTTGACGGTTAAAAGATGGAACTGCATTCAAATACAGAAACAAGAGTCTGTTTTTTGGCAACAATTCCAACCGAAACGTGTTCTTTGTCTTTCCTGATATTTGAGTTTTTTCCTGATCCATCTAATTAATTTCCTTTCATCTGAGAGCAACAGACCATGGAACCAAAACAACTCAAAAATCATTCAAAAATAAATATATAAGCCTAATAAATCTGTTTCATTTTTTTCTACATTCCACTTTTTTTATTTGAATATTTCTGAATTTTATTTTAACCCAAAAATATGCAATAAAGGTGAGCATTTGTGAAAAGAAAAACACACAAATCAATAGCTAGAGGTATAAATTTACTGATATTCTGTACCAGTGGTTCAACAGAACATTAGTTTTACAAGGAATATTTTTTAAGAACTCAAACATTATCTGCAAAATTAAGAATTTGGTTTTGAAAAATGCTTAAGAGTTGAACTACAAGAAATAAAAGTTTGTGCGCATTTAAATAATGATCAGTAACTTTATTTTTTTTCTCTTAAATCTGCACATAAGAATCAAATGCAAAAATATTTGTAATAAGTCAAATAATTTGTGTGTGGTTGAGTCTGTTTTCCTACCTGTGAGGGAGGAGCTTCCCCTGCTGTTACACCGTCTGACTGGTTCTGACTGGCGCTAACCAGTCCATTGGACTGGACACTTTGCTGCTGGTTGAGTCCATCCACTGTGACTTCGTCCAGTCCAGGAATGGATGACAACTGCTCAGAAAAAAACAATAAATCCATCAACAAAATGACAAACATACATTAAATGTACTTATTGTTTAAGTCAGGACTTACTTTGGCCTCCAAAATACACAAAGTGGTTTCGATTTGTTGTATGCGAAGGGAAATGTTTGAAAGTTTCTGTAGTGGGAGGGTTGAAATAAGATAATTAGTGACTTCAATCAGACAATAAATGTATCCTGAAGTAGAGAGAAAGAAAAAAACAAACCTCCTCGCAAACAGTAGAGAATCGATTAAGGAAGCGAACTGTGTGCACAACAAACTGATTGAGGTGGGCGACGACTCTCCTTTGTTGTATAGCAGGAACCTAAGAAAGCAGAAAAAAAGCAGAGATGAAGGAATCTACAAGTCCGAGTGTCTAAAAAAATTATAATAACAAACAGACACAAAGAAAGGATGAAGACAGTAGCTGGGCTTCCATTTCAAATTCACAACTTTGTCAAAAATACAATTTTGCAATTGCAGCGTTTCCATGAAATAAAAAAACGCAACTATAATCACACATAAATAACACTGTTCACAACTACGTCATTTAAAAAAATCCACTCAATGATCCCCAAACTACTTCCTGTCGTCTTCTTCTTCGTGGTTTGTTCCAGTGGCAACATCCGGTTGGTAATTATGTGTCTGGTATGATGCGGGAAAAAAAAGTGTTTCCATTTTCAGATTTATTGCAATACTGAGTGTTACAGGAGACCCTACCTGTCTACAACATTACAACAACTCCTTGAAGATAATTAGGTTATATGAGTTAAGACAACATTAATTATTCCTTTGGGATAAATAAGAGTATCTATGAATTTGAATTTGAAATGGACGCACTTTAAGATCCTGCCGACTCTTTATTTACGTCTATTCCTTCCAGTTACTTAATTAGTTGCTACTTTGTGCAGGCATTTCACACAAATCCAAATAAAACACATTGAAGTTTATTGCAACGTCTCAAAAGAGTAGGAAAAATTCAACTGTCATATTTTTTGTGAGACAAAAATTGCAGTGAACGACGGATTATAACCGGTGTCAGTTTAATATCTAAATATAATTTAAAACTGGACAACTATAAGTAATTTACAAATGAGCCAGTTTTCCCTGCAGAAACCGAGAATATCCTAAACATCACTTGAAGAGACGAACTGTGTCGTTATGCTACTACTTCCTCGGTCAGCTTTTAAAATGACAACCAACGAGTTTAAAACACGAACCTTAGTGAGATCAACTCCAGACCCAACGATTGGCAGACCGTCTTCGTCCATGTCGGGTTTTCAAAACTAGATAAAATAAGACATTAAAGGGAGGAAAGACTGAAAGCTATGACCCGGTCATGTGACTCTGAAATACGTGACCTTTGCGTCGTGACGTCGCCAAAATGAGTTTTATTTTGAAGAGCAGTTTTAAAAACATTTTTTTGAACCGACTTTTACAACCACGTATCGTTAAATTGACTCCCTTTATACACGGCCTGGATAATGTAGGATGTGTAAGTACTCTGTGGGGGGAAAAAAAAGAAAAATAGTTTTGTATTATCGAAGCTTTTATTTTGAAAAGCGGAAACTGGATAGGGGAGTTGAAAAAGAGACGATTGCGTTCTAACAACGCAACCGGCTGAAACAAAAATATTTTATAGCAGATTTATTTGCGCGCTAATGGAGGCTCTCGACTCAAAACAAAAAATGATCGGTATGTATCTGACTGAAATGCTTTTAATTAAATTAATCGCTGACTATATTTTAACTACTAATCTGACACTTGGGGCCCGTCTATTTAATGAAATCGTTACATTTTTAAACAACCACCCTGCTGCACAATGGAAATGATCATCGCATTGCTTGGGACTTTTTACATTATTAAATATTACACTTTGTTATTTAAACTAGAGCTGTTAATTTATTAGTCGGCGCAATTAAATGATGTCTCACCAGGAATTATTCCAGTTCATAACCGGTCAACTCCGATGATCACATAACGAACCGAATACATATGAATTAATAATTGTCTGTTTTTCTTGTTTAAATAGATTACAACTTCTATAATATGTAGTTAATATAAATTATTTTTTTAAAAATCGAAAAATTAAAACGATAGCTGCAAGTGAAACTCTACAAACTCCTCCTGAGTTACGTATTGCTGCCCTCTAGAGACCATTTCTTCACACTACACCTTTCTGTTCCAGACCCTTGCTC
Source organism: Micropoecilia bifurca (assembly GCA_903067075.1). NCBI lineage: Eukaryota > Metazoa > Chordata > Actinopteri > Cyprinodontiformes > Poeciliidae > Micropoecilia > Micropoecilia bifurca. The sequence goes on from CAEGAF010013348.1 coordinate 15,545, forward strand.
GCCTTTGCCGTCCCTTCGCCTCCTGGTTCCCCCTTTGCAGCTTCTGTCTGCTGCCATGTGGCATGTGGTGAAACAGAAGGACGTGATGAACTACTGGAAGGTGCAGGAGTTTGTGTGCATGGTGACGGATGCAATGCCCTGCCTGATCAACCAACAACAGAGAGCACAGCTCCTCCTCGGCCTAAGAGCCAGGGTCAGCAGCAGTTTGTGCCACATGCAAATGTTTTCCTTTCTCATATTTGTGGTAACACCATTTATTGGTATTTGCAGCTGATCTTGGAGCTCTGCAAAGGCTCTGCTTTAGGAGAAGTCGATGCTCAAGGAATCCAGAGATACTTGGAGAGGCTGCCTGTTAGTTCTGCAGATGTGAGTTTTAAAAGAATAACTATTAATGGTTTAATTCACACTTGTTTAACGATGCAATCTCCGCAGCAGTGCATGGATCCAGATGTTAAAACGACCGAGTCGACTTTTGTTGCACTTGTTCAGAGCTTGCTTAAAGATGCGGCAGAGAGGGGCTATTTTTTCCAGGTGAGGATGATTTGAATTCATAATTTCTCTGCTTTGATTTAAGGAAACAGTTTTAAAGATGATGAATTGCTCGTGACAGGAGGTGTTCCCTGCTGAATATGGTCAACAGTACGATGCAGCGCTACAGGTGTTATTGTGGGAGCTGCTATCAAGACTGGAGAAGCTACTTCCGGTTCCGGACCTCAAGCAGGTACAGCTCTGTTCAAAATGATTCAGACCAATATAAGGTAGTTAAGGTGGTTTTAATGATGACTTTATTCTAATTTAGGGTATCAACGTAAAGGGGGGTGAACACCAATGCATGCTACAGATTTTTTTAAAACATGTTTCGGTTTCCTTCCACTCTATCACATAAATCCCAACAAAAAATGTTTGTGGTTGTAAGGTAAAAAAGCCTGAACATGTTCAAAAGATATGATTATTTTTTGAAGGCAGCACAAGTATTCAGGTTATTTTTGTTTTAAGGTTTATCTTTGACCGCCGTATGCGTCGTACAATGGCTGCTGGAGAAGACAAGAGTTTTGTTTTTGACTTACCATCCAGAATCCACTTGCTGTATTCTTGTTGCTTGTGCAGGAGGCTTTACTTTTGCTTTTCAAAGATGTACGGTTGTATAATAGTACGTCTGTTGCAGTCATTTTTAATGTGCGTTGAGTTGCAGCAGCTTTTTTGGATTTAAAATTGCCTGAGACCCTAAAACAGCTCAAAATACATGGAACTGAGCAGTCTGATTTCCTGTTATCTTCTGCAAAAAATGCAATGAATATGTTTTGTGTAGACCGTAGACCTATCCTGACATGTTCAAGGAAGCTTAGTAGGTCACCTTTAATAGATCTGCTCTGCGTCTGCAGACGACCGCCTGGTTCATCTCTGCTCCGTCTGTCTTGGAAGACTGCATACAGTCATCATCAGAGGAGCTAAGCTCCGTCTTCAAGCACTACAAAAGCTCAGGATTGCTGAAGATGACATGTATGTTAACACGAAACAGCACACCATTTGGAAGTATTCTTCAATAAAATAGTTTTCTTCCTTCACAGATGGGCCATGTTCTACCATTGGCAGCTGTATCATGTCTGCTCTGTCAGTTCCTCCCTCGCAAAAGACAAATCTATCCGTTGCACAGGATTCTGTTCACAACTACGCAAACACGCTGACCCGTATCACTCTGGCTGAGGCAGGGCAGTGCAGCGTTGTAGCCTTTTACACCGAAGTGGAAGTCAGAGCGTCTGATCTGGACGCAGAATCACCTGAGGTCCAAGTTCAGACAGAGTGTTACGAAGAAGAAATAGTTGCTTTGAGTGCAGGTGTGAGCGGCGGTGATGAGGAGGAAACCGGGGAAACTGCGGGTGTCGCTAAAGCTTTGGAAACTTTGACCAAAACATTTGCTTTGAGGAAGGAGAGCTTAGGAAGTGAGATTGAGCCGTTGCAGGCATCAGATGAAATACAGGACAAAACAGAGAGAACAACAGAAGATGACACAGAGATGACAGAAGCTGTGGACCAGCCTGTCGTTCCCCAGGACATTGCCGATGTCTTCAGTGAAGCAGATGCTTTGCAGGAACCCGACTCCTGCACCTCCACATGTTCACAGACAGGTTCGCCAGGATGGCAGGAGATGGAGGAAGTGAGGATGGCAGCAGGAGAAAAGAACAACGCAATAAAAACGTACAGAAACATTCCTGCTATAATTGTTTTGTCAATTTAAATTTTTTTATCACAAACGACAGCTTGCGTGAGCTTTATTTCTTACACCTTCAGAATAAGCTTTGCATTTAAGTCCCTTTATTTCCATAATGCACTCCAACTCATTTATGTTAACTTTGTTTGAGCTCAACAAATACAATCTAACCATTACAAAAACATCATTCATTTGCTTTACTTTTTTTTTTTTCATAAAATTTGGTGTAAGTGGTCAACTAAAATAATCAAATCTTTTTACTACACTGCTAACGGTACATATTTTCTAGATTTTATTTTTTGGCCAGTTTGATTAATCTGCAATCTGTTTTTCAAGTTGTAGAAAAATATATGAACGTTTTTTTAAATTTGTGGGGTTTTATTTCACAGGAGTACAGCTGATGTGACCTTTGACCCTTCTGTGGTTGCAATCAAAGGAACAGACAAAGGTAACCTGAATTGATAATCCCACTAGAAACTCCTTTGACTCCTTTTTGCCAGTAGGTCATCTCATCCCGTAACACTTCAAAGAAGGGATGAATACAGTTAATCAATTTACAATTGATTGTTGATTAATGGTTCAATAAGTTAGATTTAGTTCCATTAAATAATGTCCGCTTAGCTGTCTTTTAGTGTTGTAGTTTGAACTCCATCCAGCAGTGGGCGCCGCTGGTCATTCTTAAGCATTGACTTTTTTCCCATTTCACAAGTGAAATAAGTTGCCAGTTATGAATATTAAGGAGTTATTGACTTACAACAAGCCCATAAATCTTGCTGAGAAGTACCTGTAAGTTAGTTTTTGTCTTCATGTCTACTAAGACGTTTGAACTAGAAATTATAGACCAAAAATACTTTGTAAGATTTAGGGCTTTTTTGCAGTGAGACTCTTAACCAGCAGTGCCAGTGATTAAATATTACATGATCCAGTTCAATTCCACTCTTTACCTTCTGTCTTTATTCAGATGAGGTCATGTCAATCATCTTCACCTGCTCTCGCTGTCCCTTCCACGTCTCGGACGACGCCAGTCCTCCTCACTTCCACATGCAGAGCGTTTGCACCGAGGTGTGTAGGAGTTTCACAGGGGAGAAATTTATCCCGTCCCCGTCCAGCTCAGATGAAATATTCACGTCCATCAAGCTTTTCCCTAAAGGAAACGCCGAGAGCCAAGATGGCGGTCCCCAGGCTCACAGCAAGAAGAGATCTCTGACGTGTGAAACGTGCGGGAAAACTTTCACTCGGACGTCCGACGTGAGGAGACACCAGCTCACGCACACAGGGGAGAGACCCTTTCATTGCTCACAGTGCGACCGAACCTTCCAACACTCCTGGGATTTAGCGAAGCACGAGAGCAAACATCACGGCGTGGCGATTTCCTTCTCCTGTCAGCTGTGCGGCGGCTCCTTTCCCAACCTGCGGGCACTGACCGTTCACCACAAGAAATCGCACTTGTCGGAGAGCCAGCTGCCTCACATCTGCTCCATCTGCAGCAGGAGCTTCCCCACCGACGACGAGCTGCTGGAGCACAGGAAGTCCCACGTCGGCATCAGGCGCTACATCTGCCAGCAGTGCGGCGACGGCTTCGACACGCTGCTGGCCCGCGCCCAGCACAGGCAGGCGCATCGGGTGAAGCGGCAGTTCAAATGCCCACACTGCGAGAAGACGTACACCCGCAGGTCGGATGTTAAGCGACATCTATCCACTCATACTGGGGAGCGACCGCATCAGTGCAAGCAATGCGACAAACGGTTTTCCGTCCGTTTTATGCTGGTCAAGCACCTGCGGGTTCACACCGGAGAGAGACCCTTCCAGTGCGCCCACTGCTCCAAAAGCTTCACGCTGGCGTCCGTGCTGGCCCGACACGAGCGGATGCACACGGGGGAGAAACCGTTCCTCTGCTCGCAGTGCGGGAAGGGGTTTTTATCGCAGGGCGAGCTCTCCAAACACCACAGGTCGCACCTGGATGACAGGCCCTACTCCTGTCCGCAGTGTGAGAAACGATTCAAGAGCAAAAAAACCCAGCAGGAGCACATAGCCTCCCACAGCGGTGCACGGCCATATCCCTGCACCCACTGTGGGAAGGGCTTCTCCAAGCCGTACGCCCTGACCAGACACAACCTCATCCACACCGGGGAGAGGCCATTCCCCTGCGGACACTGCGAGAAGTCCTTCCTGACGCTCAGCGAGGCTCAGCTGCACCGCAGGGTTCACACCGGGGAGAGACCGTACCCCTGCGACGCCTGTGAGCTCAGGTTTAAGAGTTCGTCAGAGCTAGCGCGCCACAAACGCAGCCACTCCGGGCAGAGGAGGGAGAAACCGACCTGCGAGCTGTGCGGGAAAACAATTCCATCAAAGGCCAAACTGAACAAACATATGGAGATGCATATGGAAGCTCCTGACCTCAATAAGGAGGCATTTAGATAATCATATGTCATATGTGTGAAATTATGGCTTCATTTAATGTATCAACCTGTGGGTAAATTATGTGGAACATTTTTTAAAACTTGTTTGATAGAAATCAATCCAACATTGTATTTTTTGTGCTTTGCAATTATGCTGCAAGTTAAAATCATAGTCATTCAATAAATGAATCTTGCTCCCTGAATGTTTGCTTCACTTTCTTATTGTTTTATAGTATAAATATCATCTTTAACAGCAGGTAAACAACACATATTACATTTCTGCCTTTAATTATGAAAAATGTGTTGTCATTGTAAATGTGTAAAATTAATGTGGATTTTTTTTGTCAGATATTTCCCTCGGTGACTACATTTATTTATTATTTGTTTGAAGTAAACTTGATATTAATTTTGGAAGACATTGTATAGAAGCGCAGTTTAGCGAAACATTAGTGTTGATAATTCTAACCGGTAATAAAACAAAAAGACGAAACAAAGTCCACTGGCTTTGGGACTTTTTTCCTTTACGTCAGGTGATGTTTTTCCTTATTCGAAGAAGTAAATGAATGATTTACTTAGCGGATAATAGCGCAGCAGCTTAAAAGTGTATGACCTCCAAATTTTGCTGCTATAACTCCAGAATCCACATATCCCCCCTTCCGTCATAATGTCAGTGTTATGGTCCTCCTTATAAAAGGCATCATCTGAATGAGTTTAATTAACTGAGAGATTTTAATGAGCTCTGGCTGATTGGGGAAAAGCCATTCGTCGAGCAGGAATCACCTCCATAAAACCGGCCCAGCCGTTAAATGGGGCACCAGCTTGTGACTGTGTCGCCCACTCAGCCGACAGACTGCAATAAATGCACAATAGTAGTGGGAAAGGGTTAGAGGTCTGAAATTGGCTTTCTATTATTAGATCAGCAGGTGTTTGGAGTGAATCCCTGCAGACTGGATGCTGTGAGTAGAGTAATGGGTGCTGCATGCAAAGTGAAGTCCATATGTTGGGTTATAAGTCATTTATATCTATATTTATCTGAGAGAAATGACAAAATCCTGCAGCATGTAAAATAAAAACTAAATTATAACCACTTAATTACTAAATTAAGTTATATTGAAGCACAAAATAGACCAGAAAATGTTACTGAATTTGTTTGGGGTTATTCAAACAAAGATTTTAACTCAACAGAATAACATGCATGGTATTTCTTTTGTGTGTTGCTGTGACATAACACCACACCCTCCATATTTGTTGAAGCATTTTGGACAAGAATTATATAGTCTATAATGTGAGCACACTTAATCATTGAGAAAAGAATATATTAATCCTGTCTGGGGGGTTTTAATCAAAAAGGATGAATCATCCAGTTAAAAATACTGTAAAAACGGAATTAATTTATAATGAATTATCTTAACAACCTCCACCCTATTCACTTGTTACTTTGCTTTATTTAGCAACAGACAACTAAAATATACCTATAAAAGTTTGTATATTGTAATCAAACTGGCATTGAAAGGATTCAAATTATTACATTTTAATAATAGATTAAAACTACATTTGATCGTTTTAATCAAGACTGAAGTTGATCAAAGTATTTGAACCTAAAAGAAAACAGAAAACAATAGCAATCGTGCATTTTTATTGCAATGTTCTATTATTAATGACTCAAAAAGTTGTAAATTTTTAACTTGGAAGTAAATATTTTGGCTAATATTTTGCATACTGAAAATAAATTATTTTAAAAACAGTCTAAAAATGGTCATAACTGCCTGTTTTAATAGTTCAAAAGGTTTTCTTTATACAATAGGAGTTCTGAAGGTTTTCAAACAATTTACATATTGTAAAGGCTTACATAGTTTAACCCTAAAAAAAAACCTTTGGAAGAAATACATTTAAAATAATGCTTTGGAATTCAAGTTGTGGCTTTTATAACATTATTATGAATCACTAAGAGCAAAAAAGAGTAACAAAGTAATAATTTGCATATCTGTTTCTGCTCAATTTAAAGTATTTAGTCATTTGAATTAAGTGTAGTAAGCACACCAGAATTACGTCTCCACATTTATTGATAATTGGACAATAATTTGACATTTATTTCAGCTTTACCTGTGTATTAACTTTTACAAGCCAGACGTTTGGCTTGTAAAAGCACTGTAGAATTGTAAATGTAATTTGTCACATTATGTAATTTCCATTAGTTTTCTTAATGTGAAAAATTCTACAGTATTTTAACCCGAAAATACCATATTTTCCAGGCATATTAAATATTTATACTGTTAATAATTAACTTTTATTATTTCTTTCTGTAGCTCTAATTGGTTTTACTAATGCTTTCTTTTCATATAAAATACTTTCAGAAAAATATGCATTTTCTACTAACCAACAGGTTCATTCATTGTTTTCCAAGAATTGTTGGTGTTTAAGATTCTCTGCAGCCTTCCTCCATATTGGAAAGTAATAAACCTGGAAGAAAAACCTCCTCCACACCGAGAGAGGGGGTCCATCGGTTTACTCTCCCTCTGCAATCACCTGACCAGAGCGAGGGGCAGCGGCAAGCAGACAGACGTCGGGAAGTAACCGTCAGCGGAAGAATTTGAAGGACCATTGACCATGCAGGTGGAAAAACAATTTCCAAATAAACGGATAAATAGAGCAGCTGCGGATGCAGATAAAGACTCGACTCGAGTCCCATCATTGTGATTTACAGTCCAGTTGGCGTTGGAGCTCCTGGTGACGGATTAATAACCGGTCGTAAAGAAGAAGAAGGAGGAGGGAAGACTCCGATAAAGGAAAGAAGACAAAAGGGGGAGTGCGTAAAAAAAAAGAAGGGGGGAAGTGGATAAAGCCTGAGCGGAGATCATGAGCTCTGCACTCCCTTACGACTCGCTGTCGGCCCGGCCGAGTCCCAGCAGACGGGCTTTGGATTGGGAGCGGGAGCAGCTAGCGGTCAGAAGACTTTCCTCCCCGCTTGGTGTGAACCTGCTCACTCCTCCTCCTCTTCCTCGGCGACCTTCAGCCATCCCAGGCTACCTGCTGCCTCCCTACCAAGACCAAGAGGAGCCGCTCCACCAGCAGCACCAGCGCCTGTCCTTGTCCGTTTGCTCCGAAGCCTCGCTGGCGCCTCCCGCCCCCCCGCCGGTGGGTGCTGCCCCACCTTGCTGTCGCCCAGTGGGAGTCATGCACCTCCTCCGTCTGGGTCTCCTGGCTTTCAGCTGCCTCTTCTGGGCAGCTGGGTTGGCCATCTTCACCCTTGGTGTTTGGGCGCAGATCTCCTTGGCGGACTACATGACCCTGTCAGCCAATCGATACCCCAACGCCCCGCTTATCCTTCTCTCTACCGGGGCCGCTGTTACTGCTTGGGGGTTCCTCGGTTGCCTTGGGGTGGCTGCAAACCTGCCCTGCGTCCTGAGGGCCTATGGGTTCTTTCAGCTTGCTACCCTAGTCGCCGGTTTGGCTGCTGGACTTTCTGGGCTCTTCTACCGTGAAGACATCGCAGGAGGATTTCGCAGTGGCTTGCACCGAGCCGTGGCAGGCTACACGGAGGATGAAGGCCGTGCCGACGCTCTAGATAGTCTGCAGAGAGCTTTGGAGTGCTGCGGTGCTGAGGGTTGGCGCGACTGGCTGAATTCAGACTGGGCCATCCAGCACATGACTTTCCTTCCCGCTGAGAACGGCACCTCGGTCTCCCTTCCTGACAGCTGCTGCGTGAGGCGGAAGGGTTGCAGGAATCGGCCGCTCCTGTCGGATGACAACGACGGAGTGGCGGCTGCAGGAATCCATCCACATGGCTGCTTCCGGAAAGTCTTCAGCTTGGTCAACGACAACGTCTTCCATATTGCTGCCACTGTTTTAGGGTTGGCCTTCACACAGATCGGGGGCATTGCCCTGGCTTGTCTTCTGGCCAACAAACTGACACCCAGACAGCACAGACGTGTCGTGGCACACTAAAGATCTGACAGTTGTATTGACAGGTTTGTTCTGAATGAGGGATGACATCTGAGAAAAGTAAAGCATAGGAACAGGAGGTTTGTTGTTCAGGACGAAAGAATCAAAAATGTGACCTATTATACTTCCCAGAACATTTGAGGGATTTACGGGTTAATCAAAACATACTAATTAAATTTTTTTTGCATAAATTCATAATGACATTTTAGCCTGCATGACTGATTTGTTTTAGGGCATCTTGTCACTTTAAATCCAAATAACCTGTTGCTGGCCACACTCCCCAACTCAACATTTACACCCGTACACAAAATGGCTGCAAAAAGATGCGCAATTATACAACCATGCATCTTTGAAAAGCAGAAGTAGAGCCTCCTGTACAAGCAACAAGAATGTAGGAGACGGTTTCTGGATGGTAAGTCAACAACAAAACACTTCTGTTTTCCACCAGCCATTGTACAGCGCATACAGCGGTAAAACCAGCTGACCAAACATGCTGGAACATGCTTGGGCAGTTGAGGCCCAAATGGGAATATAAAACTGTGCAAAATTTAAATAGGTCCCCTTTAAAGTTCATAGATGGAAATTTGCTGTAAATCGTTGTACTTGGGATGCAAGTAGAGAGATATCTTAAGTTCTTACACTTGCCGCATTTAAATCTGTTTAGTGAATTTGGCCCATTTGAGGTGAGTATTAGAACATTCAACAGCTGTTGCTCATGTTTAGAAACAACTAATTTTCTCCCTTAACTAATATTTCTTCAGCCTTGACGTTTGCACAAGTTGGGGCCAAATCATTGGGTACCAGATATTTAAGCTTTCTATGGTGGAGGGAGGGAAGAAAAGACATTTAGGTTGGACCCATGCAAGGAAAGAAGGAAGGAAGCAAAAAAGAAGGTAGTCAGGATATGCAGAAAGAAAGAATAAAAGACACAAAGGATGATGGGAAGTTGGAAAGAAGGTGGAAACAAAGGAGGAAGAAAGGACGATGAAAAAAAATGAAGGACATGAAGGAAAAGAGGAGGACAAAGAAGGAAGAGAAAAGACAGAAGGTAGGAGGAAAGAAAGAAAATACTGAATACATATTCCAAATTTTTCAAAACTTTGTAGGAATCTTGACTTCTTTGGTCTCTCTCCCTTGGAAGTGGATAGAAATTGTCTCAATCTGAGCAACTTCTAAAACTTGCAGCGGCTACATCTCGGTGCCATGGTGATGACAGTGTTTAATAGTAAAGTAATATAAATTATCTGTATATGTATATATTAAGAAGTGTCACTGATTGTGTTATTTATGTGGATTTTCTTTGTTTTCTTTGTTCAGCTAAAACCTGAAGGAAGGTGAAGGAATTCCCTTGTCTAAATATTTAGGCTCATCTCAGCTTCATTTGGTTTCCCCATCACAAAAACCTTCATGCTGTATATAAACCCTGCAGTCATCTTTGCTGAATGTGGCTTTCAGAAGCTTTTATTTTCCCAGATGTCACTAAATCGGTAGATGATCCCAGAAAGAAAAACTGGAGTTTATTCCAAGATGTGTCGCATGTACAATTATTAGCATGAAAACTGTCTTGAAACGAGATTTTATGCATCTCTACTGAGTGTAAAGGTGTTTTTTAACCATGACATTTTGCATTTCTTTGCACAACTCTATCTTCTTTACATGTGTTTTGTGTTTATTGATGTCATGTTTCTTGTTGTTCTTCCTGTCAGCAGCATGACTGAGACTTTAAGCTATATCTGTCGACTATAAATGAAAAATCTTTGCTTCATTACAGCCTATTGATTAGAGCGGGGGATGGAAATGTCAAGGTCTGCTGCCCTTGAATGGATTAAATCTATAAATGGAGGAATCACTCTTGCAATGCAGCAGTGACTGCATGCAAACACAGAATTACTAATCAAGCATATATACAATAAAATACTTGCTATGCATTGCCTGGAAGTCAATGAGTTCTTATTTTCTCACTGCTGGTTGCATTTTAAAGAGCTCGGATTTCACGTGTGAACTCATCGAAGTGTGTCAGAGTTGAAGAAATTCAATCATCATCAGGACCTTTGGCCAAATAATTCTGACTCGTAGCCGAGTGAATGATGGTTCGTTTCCGCCTCCCACCTGAGATGCCGGTGATTAAGTGGCCATAAAAGACGGCGTCAGAAACAACATGAACAAAGGCTGCGTTTACTAAAAGTTTAGAATCGGTCAATGAATTAAACCACATACATGTATGTGGTGGGTTCATGTGTACAGGGTCTGGTTTTATAGGCTGGAACCATGACAACCATTTTCATGATCTGATTATTCTATTGATTAGCCTACTTTTGCTCCAGCAAGTTGTGTGGAGGCTTTGTGTGATGGCATGGTGGCTAATGTTTGACCTATTTTCCTTGAAGGGACACCAGACCAGCAGACACAGTTCAGACCAGAGGTGACAGTCTCTCATGATGAGGCATGAATATCATATTAATTTGGGGATTTCATTGATTTACTTTTTTCTTTTTCCATTGTTGGAAAAAGAAATGTGCACCCCCCAAAATATTGGGTTGAGTTGCAGTTTGACCATAACATTTTTATAATTAATTATCAACCGTTCGTTGGATATTTTGCCTTTTTTTCCCCTGGTAGATATATGTTGTAGCACAATGTTTGCTAATGGTTACGGTTGGGAAACATTGCTGATTTAAGGTAAAGTTGAAAATGCCATACTGGGTAACGTTTCTTTAGGTCTGAGCAGGTTAGCATAGCTCTATGGGTTTTAGAATAAAAACATTAAATTCTTCTTTGATAACAAGATTTTAATCTGGTCAGTTCTTCTTTGAGCCGTTTAAGGTAAGTAAGCTCCTGCTGGCCACGCCCCCTCAAACTCAATGTTTACACTCACAGGTGAAAATGGCTGCAAACAGATGTGCAACTATACAACTGTACAACTTCGAAAAGCAGAAGTGGAACTTCCTGCACAATCAACAATAATGCAGGAAGTGATTTCTGAACACTTAAACACTTGCCTTTTCCAGCAGCCATTGTACAGTGGTTGTAGATTGAACTCCACATTGTACAGTGAACTCCAAAATGTGCTGGAGTTCTGTTTGTTTGCTAGGTAATGGCACAGTACCTATTAGTTACCTGGAGGTTTTAGAAATGGCTCATTTTCTAGACATCAACACACAATAACTTATTTATTTATTTTAATTCTTAGCCTGTTTTTAGAAGCAGTTGAGTCCCATATAAAAGTATAAAAAATGTGAAAAAGGAGAATTTTGCATAATAGGTCCCTTTAAGTTTGATTCAAGAGGGACAGTTTGGTCAAGTCTTGAAAATGTTTGTTTGTTGTCACAACAGAGCAGTAATCAGTAACATACTTCAAAACCGGTTTCTGATTATATACAAAACATTAAGCTAAATGAGCCGCACATCACAAACTAAATATCTGAATTAACCCTGGATGGATCGTTTAAGTTTTGTCTGGAGCATTTTTAACCATGAAAAACTGACGGAATAAACGTCAGACAAATCACACTTCATTTCTATGAACGTTTCCTGGTTGAAGTCTCAATAAAACATAAGAGTTACTCTGAAAGGATGCGTTTCTAAACTCTGTACCATCGCACACGATCTGACAACTCCTCCGAAATTTAAATATTATGCTTCCAACTTTCCACAGTAGACCGCATTTGCGTCGCGAACCGGCGAAAAGTCTGCGTAAAGGCGCGTTTTCTATCTTAAACATGCGTAAAACTGAAATAATCGAGCCTAGAGTTCTGAACTCTAGGCGTTATCTCCGTTTACTCCGCCTCTTTAATTTTGCCCTACATCTGTCTGCTTTGGGCTCTTTTCGTGAGCGCAGCCAGCTCTGAGCTCTGCTCTGTTATTTGTAATATCAGCCCCGCTGCGTTAAAATAAAACAACCGAAGCGCACCGCTAGGAAATGTAGTTCTTCTTGCGCACAAAGCGGTCACCAGAAAATGGACCTTAAATCCGAGCTCCTCAAGTCGATCTGGTACGCGTTCACATCGCTGGACGTGGAGAGGTGCGGGAAGGTGTCCAAATCTCAGCTAAAGGTGAGCGGAGAGAGATTTTACAGAAACAAATAATCAAGCTCAAACTGATTTCTTTTTGCTTTTTTTTTTTTAATTTTTTTACTTTTTATTTCGCATGTCCAAAGACAAGCTAGAGACTATAGTGGCTGATTTCCTGTGAGATTGTGTTTTGCGGTGTGTGAAGCAACACTTGAACACGCCTTTTGAGGACAAATGTTTAAGACTTATACCAACAGAGATACGAGAACAGATCCAAGCTCAAAGTCCAGCCTTTTTCCTGTGGCCTAGAAACAAACGGTGACTCAATATTTCTACTGTCAGGTTTTTTTTTGGTTTATTTATTTATTTATTTTTAAAGTGTCAAAGTCAGCATCCTTTTTCTGCAGTTTTCCCGTCTTCGGTAAGTTTGATCTTAATCTGTCCAGCCTCCACATGCCTTTGCAGCTCAGAGGAATCCCAGGAAGCAGCAGACAGCTGTCCTGACACGCTACCAGCCTCTATAAGCTGCCTGTGTTTGTGTTTGTGAGGAAACATCGCAGTGTGTAGAGGCATAAGGAGATTTAAAGCGATACGTTTGTACTTGTTCTTCCTCCTCAGGTCCTTTCCCACAACCTGTACACGGTTCTGAACATCCCACATGACCCGGTTGCCCTGGAGGAGCATTTCCAGGATGATGACGATGGTCCGGTTTCTAACCATGGCTACATGCCCTACCTCAACAAATATATTCTGGATAAGGTACGGCTGCAACTCCTGCACATTCTTTTGACATGAAACTGTCTGGATCGTTTTTCTCCTGAAAAAAAAGAAAAAAAGAATCAGATTTTATATAAAAGCTCCTGGTGTTTTAGATGCTTCTTTGCAAGTCCAGGGCCATCTAAAACATTTCTGGCAAAAATAGAATCAAGAAGTTTGAGATTATATCTGAATTTAATAGAAAGAAGTTTGAAAGAAATATTGAATATTGGACTTTTTGGAAATGTTCTGACTTTGAAAAGTCAAAAATATTTGGCTTTTAAAACTTGAAAATTGACAATTAGTTAGAATTTTTTTTTATTAAAGTAAAAATTTGTGAATTGCTTCTTAGAATTTTTTTTTACTTTTCAAACTCATAAATTTGTAGGGTTTTTATAGCATTTTTTTTCTTCTAAAGTTCAAATATTTTCAAGATTTTTTTTAGAAAATTCATGAGATTAATCTAAGAAATTCAATTCAGTTTTTTCGGGTGATGTTTTTTACTTTTCAAACTCATAAATTTACATGTCTTTTCTAACAAAGTTTTGAATTTCAAAGACCCTACATTTTCACATTTTTTCTAGAAAAGTTATGAGATTAATCTAAAAAAATTATGAGTTTTTTCTTGCGACTTCTTGACTTTTCAAACTCAAAATGTCCATGTTCTTTCTAGAACATTTCTGAGTTGTAGGTGGAAATTTACTCCTTTTTTAAATCTACAATTTCCCTAAAATGTTGTCATATCTATTCACTCTAATAAAATGTTTCATATAGCTTTGGAACAGAAAAAAAATCTCAGCATTACAGATCTAACACCGTACATAACTTTACATATCAGATGCTTTTCCAAATATGTATCTGTTTCACAGCAGACCTGGAGTTTTTGTTTTGGAAAAGCTCAATCTTAGTTTTATGTGACCAAAGCGATTTGTAGTTTGCTGCAAATGTAAGTATTTAGCTCCTCAACACTCTACATTAAAGCAGAAATAACTATTTGTCATAGTTCCAGCTGTCTTAAATTCTCTAACTTTTCCTCTGACTGTAGATATTTGCACATTTAGGTCAGGAGCAATTTCCTTGTAGACATTTTTTGACTCTTGTTCTTGTCTTTTAAAGTTGTGTTACATTATATTTACACCCATGAGAAACAGGAAGTCAAAAGTTATTTATTTAAAGCTTACCAGATAATCAACTGAAAATATATGTTTTAAAAATGCTTAACATATATTTATTTAATAGGGATTGTCAGAGAGCCAGTAAGTGTGTCACAAGTTAATATTATATATGCTGTGTTCTTTAGTTCCTTAAAAGCAACAAATATCCCAGTTTTTTCTATTTGAATCCGTTATTTAGGCCAAATTCATCACTTCAAAGTAGCACACACTATTAATACAACTTTTCTATGCATCTTAAATAATTTATTAGTAAGTATTTTAGGATCAGTTTGAGGGCAGAAACAGTCGCATGTCATGAGTGAAAAAAAGGGATTATTTAATTAATAAAAAATACTGCAAAATATAATAATCCATGGTCTTGTTATTAAATTTTGTTCATATTTGTTGCTATTTTGTAAAATTTTTGAATCTTTAGATTTGATTATCTAGGCAAGTGTGTCAACATTTAATAAAACAAAACTAATATTTGCTCATTGAAGTGTTGACTTTTATTTTGTGACAAAACATGAAGGGAACCAGTGACACAGAAATAGAAAACAGAGCAACGAGAAATGAAAGGCAAACGTACGGAAGAGGATTAGAGTCAAATTAATTTTACTTTTTTCTCAGAATTTTGATTTAATTTTTTTAAACCGAAAGTGAGAATTCTGGGATTAAATCCTCTAATTTAAAGTCCAGATTCTGAGAAAAAAGTCAGAATTATTTTTCTTTTCAGTGGCTCTAATCTTCTTCCACACAAAAGGCTTTAGGAACTACAGTTTAGTAGTTCCATTTCTTTTTAGTCTGAAAAAGAAAAAAGTACCATAATGTGAGTTAATGTGACGCATTTTATCACGTTTCTGTACTTCCAGGTGAAAGAGGGGATGTTTGACAAGGAAAGGTTTGACGACTTGTGCTGGATGATGACCATGAAGAAGAACTTCAGAATGACGTCGCAGAGGCTGTCGGAGCGCGACTGCTTTAAGCTCTTCTGTTTGTTCAACCTGCTGTCTGAAGACACCTACCCACTGGTGATGATCGCTGAGGAGGTAAAGGAAGCTCAGATTTATCCCCCACACGCCTTTACCTACTCTCATGTCAGCTTGTGGTTGCAAAGGAAGTAAATGTTGACATTCTGATTAAAATCTGAGAAATGGGAGATGAGTAACTGATAATAAAATAATTTATTTTTTTATTTTTTTTGCAAATCATTTCCGGAGTGAACGTTCAAAATTAAAGCATGACATTGACTGATCTGTGTATAAACATGATGTCAGGACTTTTCATTTTTACGACACACACTTTCTAGGAATTAACTATTTATTCTAAACAAGCTTTTACAGGTTAGGTAGATGTTGCATTTTGTACTGTTTTACGAAATGCACCACTTGTGCAAATATTAATAGTAATGTTAGAAATGCTCCAAAGCAACAAAAAAACCTCTAAAAATCCTCCATAGTTCACAGAACATCTTCACATAAAGATTATTTTAGATTAACAATCTCTAACTTTGCTGTTCAAGGTGAATTTTTGAACATGGATCACCACTCATGTCGTCACTGCTTTTGTATTTCATTTTCATTTGTTCAAAGCAGCAGTAGTTCATGTAAAATGATGCTTCGCTACGTTTTATTTTGTCTACAACAGTAAAACAATTCCGAAGCTTATTCCTGTTTCTTTCCTCATCCATGGCATTATATTCATGCCACTAACTTATTATGCAGTGAGACTGATCTGAGCGCACATATCTATATGAACTAATAATAATTTGAGGTGTTTAAATCTCGCTCCATGTCATGATGTGAGATGGTTGAGCGGTGAGGTAGGACGCAGGCAGGCCAGGATGAAAATGAAGATAATTTCATAACAATAATCCACAGGACAGAACAACAGGAAGCACAATGAACACATGGCGGTACAGGGAAATAAACTGGTTATTCACAAGAAGATCTGACAAGAGACAAAGACAACAGGTGGGACTAAATACACTGGGAGGATAATCAAAGAACGAGACACAGCTGGGAACAACAACAGGGAAGACAGAGACTCACACATAATATTAAATAATAATAAACACAGAAAAACCTCAAAATAAATAGACAGAATACACAGATCACAACACTCTGGAACTAAACTCTGACAACTTTTGCTGAACCAGACAACTGTCAAATTAAGATGTTAGAAACTTGGAGCATTTCAACAGAACTCAGAGCAGGAAGCTAGGTTTTGTTCCACTCTAATTAGGATATTTTTTTACTAGCCTGACTCAGCATCTCTACCTAAAAACATGTTAAAAAAATTTCGCTTTTAAAGTACATATATACCAAATTTAGCCTAGATGTCAAGAATCATTTAGATGTTTTTTAGACTTGTTTCTAATATGCATAACATTATCTAAACTCTGCTGATTGCTGATTAAATCCAAGTGACAGATCTTTAATGTCTCTTTGTTACTTTCCTGATTTGGATTACTTTGGTGTGGTGTGCTGTAGAAAACCATAACAAATCCTCTTCATGTGAATCTTTCTTTTATTTTCCTTTTTCCAGCTTTTCTGGGTCTGTTACTATTTATTCTTTGAAAAATGCAGAAAAATAATTTTAAAAAATCATTTATTTTTGTATATTGTTTGCTAAATAATGCTTTAGAGAAATAACTAACCACATAACCGTGACTAAAACACCAATAAGTGCAGCTCTGACAGCCAAGTGGTTTCACATGTCTTCACAGTGAAAAAGAATTAAAGCACAAGTAAGCTAATGAGGCTCTTCCTTCCTCCGCTTCCTCCAAAATGCTTTTGGTTTCCTGTAAGTCAGAGACAAAAATACCCCTCTGTTGTACAATAAGCACAGCAGCGTTCTCCTGGAGAAGCACCAAACCAGACGCTCTCTCTAATCTAAAGTGCATGCAAAATAAATAATCCCAGTTGTGACATTTTTCCTGCTTCTAGGTAGAATATCTCCTGAAGAAAATCTGCACAGCTATGAGCCAGGAGTGGGATGGGAAGCCCTTAGAGGACCTTATAAGCCGGGACCCCACGGTGCAGGAAGAGGGCATGTCGGTGTGGATGTTCCTGGAACAGATGAGTACGGGTCAACTGCTGAGGGTGACCAGCGCCGAGGCCTTCAGCTTGGCTTTGCACGAAGTCTTCCTGGAGATGTATCACAATGTCCTCAAGAGGGTGGGTCCTCCTGAATCCACTCAGGAAGCGTGAATGCACTCCGAACGTTTGACCCAGAGTGTGCTCTCCCGTTTCGCAGGGCTACATGTGGAAGAAGGGGCACATGCGCAGGAACTGGACGGAGCGCTGGTTCGTGCTCAGGTCCTCCGCCATGGCTTACTACGTCAGCGAGGACTTGAAGGACAAGCGAGGGGAAATCCAGCTGGACAGGAGCTGCGTTGTGGAGGTGGGTGAGGAAACATCTCCGGCTGGACTTTGATCCGCCCAGAATTTGCGTTTCACAAACACACGTTATCAGAGTCCGAGCCTGTTTGGTTTCTTTGTTCCTGTGTGTTCTAGCCTGTTCCAGACCGGGAGGGGAAACGCTGCCTGTTCTGTGTGAAAACCCACAACAAAACCTATGAGATGAGCGCTTCTGACCAGAGGCAGAAGGTGGAGTGGACTCAAGGTGTGTGCGAGAGTCAATCAGCAGGAAGGTCAAATTAGAGCTACATTGATGTTATCTGAGCAGGGATGATTATTTAAAGGGGACCTTTTGTGCAAAATTCATGTTTTGCACATTTTTATACTTCCATTAATGAATCTACTGCTTTAAAAAAACACCCAGTTGTTTTTTTTGGAAATAAGTTAACCCTTTGTGACCTAAGTTTTGAATTTAATTGTACAAAGTTCTTTAAATGTCCTGTGAATAAATATATTTCTCAATTTCTCTACAACTGGAACTTTCTATATCTGGCAAGTTATTTTCACAATTTACCTTAAAAGAGTTCCCCTCACTAATTTCACTACCTGCTACGGCAGGGATGAAATTACCGTAATAACCCGATATTGGCTGGAAAGTGCAATGCCTCCCCTTTCAGAAACCATTGGGATTTTTCAGATATCTCAAAGTGTGGCGGAGTTATGGTGCTGCAATTTTGGGTGGACCGTCACAAAAACGTTCAGTCTGGAAGGGTTAATGTCCAGAACAGTTAATAGCTAACCAAACTAGATAAATGAGGTTTAACAGGACAAGACAGCTTGTAAAAATTACACAAAAGTTTCCACCGTCAAATGGAGAAGCAGCGTTCAGCTTCTACGCACCACAAATCTACAAAAAATCTCCAGAAAACTGCAAAACTGCTGAAATACTGAGTTCTTTTAGATCAAGACTAAAATCCCAGCTGATTTTAACATCATAAATTAAACTTTAATCAAACATGCTTCAATTGTTGACTGTATGTTCTAAGACTTTGAAATTTTGTGTTTTTATGGTGTAAAGCACTTTGAAATGATGAAATGTGTGAAGCAGATAAACCTGATTGATTGTTTTTTTTTCACTCTTACCTTGACCTGCTCAAGTAAAACTGAAAATATCTTCATCTGTGTTTTCTTACTTCTGCAGCCATTCAAACAGCCCTCCGTCTTCAGCGTGAGGGCAAATCCTCCCTCCACCAGGAGCTGAAGCTGAAGCGGCGCGTCCAGCGGGAACACAGCCACCGGGAGCGCAGCCGCAGCGCCCGGAGCAGCTGCAGCAGCCGGAGCAGCCAATCAGACGACTCCAGCTTCCAAGAGATGGAGCGGATGGAGAAGGAGAAGCAGGATTTGGAAATCGAAACCATCATTCAGGTGAGATGGAGCAGAAGGGAGAGTTTTGTCACCGTTGCGCATCGGGGATTTTGTTGCGCTTCACCTTCTGCGTTTTGCAGCATGCGCGGGAGTTGGAGATCCGCAGAAGGGAGTCGGAGGAGAGGGAGCGGAGAAAGCAGAGGGAGGTGCAGATGGATCTGGAGAGGCAGCTGAAGGAGGCAGAAATGGTTTGTCAAAGTTACAAAACTCAACCCGCTCATTCACTTACACATGTGAGAACGGCAGCAAAATGTTAGCAGTAAAATAAAACTCCCAACTTAGTACAATACTAAACACTACTTGCTACTCTGGCTAATTTACCATTATAGTCAAAACATTAGTGGTGAAATATTAGCTTTTATTTTTAATTTTTTCTTTTTGCGTTTGTTTCCCCCGCCCCTCCATAGTTTATGTTTTTGGCGCAGCTCTTTAAAAATATGATTGTATCTGTTACCTAAAAAGAACCATTATAAATGGCTGTGACTTTAGAGACAAAAAATGTAACAAGAAATTCATAAGGAACCCTGTGACATCAATTTTCTTAATTTGTTCCCATGTTACAGAGGGGGAACAGATCATTTAGCAGATAAAGACCAAATGTACCCAAATCCACAGGGTTTGTTGTTCATGGTGAGAGAAATAAATACAATTAATGAGTTATTTAGAAAATGTTTAGTCCCCATGTTACAGAGGTGGAACAGATTATTTCAGGCAGTTGAAGTATTTGGTTCCTCCCAGAGCAAATGTTTTTTTAACTGGTTTTCCAGCTGTAGGCACTGTACAATGGCTGCTGGAAAAGACAAGTGTTTTGTTGCCGACTTACCATCCAGAAACCACTTGCTGCATTCTTGTTGGTTGTGCAGGAGGCTTTGCTAATGCTTTTCAAAGATGTACGGTTGTTAAGGCGCCAGTTTGCTGCAGTGTATCTGCTTGTGTCCAGATGAGGGACAGCATGCAGGCTGAGATCCAGGAGAAGGAAAGGAAGGCCGAGCAGCAAAAGAGACGGATCCAGGAGCTGGAGCTGACGCAGCAGAAACTGGAAGCAGCTCTCAACATGGAGATCCAGGCTCGGCTGGAGGAGGAAAGGGCACGACAAGAGCTGGAGAGGTTACATCACGTTATAATCGTGTTTGTATTAATGTGTCGATAGAGACATTCTGTCCCTTCCTCTTCTCAGGCTGCTGGAGGCTGAAGAGGAGAAGAAGAGGCAGTTCCAGATCCTCCAGGAACAGGAGAAGATCTTACAGCGCTTTAGCTCCACATGCGAAGCCTCAAATGGGATGGTGGACGAGACCGCGCCATCCGCCCTCTACTCAGCCTCCGTGGAGCTCCGAAATTTGCAGGCGTCTCGCAAGAGGAGTCATCAACACCTTGAGGTGACAAAAGAAACACACATAAAGCGAAACAAATTAGATTTGGGGGACAAAAAGACAGACGCAGACGTGAAACTTTGTTGGATTTCCAGGAGATGCAGGAGAGGCTGAGAAACGCCAGTCAACACGTACGCCACTGGAACGTCCAGCTGAACCGCCTGATGACGCCGATCACTCCTGCAGGTACGAAATGACCTCACTGCTTAGGAAAACTTTAATGTCTGGACATTAAAACAGCATTTTCTTAATAGTGAGATAGGAAATGCAAAAATTCTTAAAATTCAAGGAAAGTTGCTTTCTATTTTTCTAAATAATTCATAAACTATAAGTTCAACACTTTATATAAACTTTATTATAAGACACATTTTTGTTACGGTCTCTCTTTAAATCAAACCAGATTCATCCTTTAATTCCTTTGTAACTAATAGCAAACTAATAGCCAGCTAGATGGATAAATAACAATGGATTCCAAGTTGATAAACTAGACTAATTAATCATATCTAATATTACTTGTTAACATCTTAATACTGAATGAAATGCTAATGCACATTTTACAAAATTAACTGCATGGTCAAAACAAAATTTAGCTTTTTTTTTTCTTGCAGAGCGTTTGGAAAGTCGTCTTCAGTCAAAATATACTTGTCCCAAAAAAGAAGGAGCGCTGGCCAGCAACGAGTTCATCTGTAAATATAAGATAAGGAACGAACAGAACAACAGGATACTTGGAGACGACTCAGAGAAACTGGAGGTGCAGCTGGAGGCCGACTGCCTCTCACACGAATCAGGATGTTAGGAGTTTTAATCACAATTCAACTGTAATTTATCTTAAAATAGAGCAATACTTTGAATTACTCAAACACCTACAATGTAATAGCAAGCGTACAGAGAAGTTTTTTTTGAAGCACCAAGTTGGGAAATTTCTATACACGAATAAATAGCAGAAGAGAATGCAGTACAGATGAATCACAGAGAGAGCTCCTTGGAAAGATGTGGTCATCATTAATATATGCAAAAACTCTTTCTGAAAGCTGTTTAAGAGAAAATGTTCTTCCTGCAGAAAGCATTGAATCATATTTATTATATTTTGAGTGTAAAGATGGAGAGCAATGATGATAACATGAGACCCAATCTGATTGGCACCGAGCAATACAAAGAGTTTTCCACAATAAATTCTCTGGAGGATTTGAAAAAGTTTGTCGTGTTTATCGCTTAAATTAAAAGTCTGAATGTACTGTTGCTGGTTTTCTTCTCTTTTTTTTGCTCTTTCTTGACTGTTGTCTAGTGAATATTATGTGATTCATGCAAACATGTTGTTTTACTATCTTGTTTTTTTTTTATTCTAGAAGATTTTTGTTATTGGACAAACAAGGTTACATATAGATGTACATGTAGTATGAAAAAGTTTAATTATTTTCCAAAGATAGTTCAGAGAACATTTTTGCGGCTATGGCAAAAGGTTTTCAGACTGAGATCTTGTTTTTTTCTATTTTAATTTAATGGTTTTTAAATCTATTTAAAACATTTAACTTTTTTTGCATACATGTATTATGTCAATGAAAGTGTCAATGAAAGCGGAATATTTTTGGCCAGAGGGGGCGCTGCAGAGCGCAAGCACCGGATTGTGAACCGGAAGAGAAATAAAACCGACCGGGTATCCTAAACAATATGGCTGCTCCTTATGGCTGTCATGCCGAGCTGAGAAAACAGTTCAGTTAGAACTGTTTTGACTTTATTTTGGTTTTGCAGATTGATAAAGCTAGGTGTAAGTTGGTTTTATTCGGAGCTAACTCATGCTAGCACCGAAGGTTGTCGGAATGGCTGCAGCCTTCAGAGGGAAGGTCAGACCGGTGGTCTATCAGAGCCGGACACTGTCCTCCCAGGAGCAGCCTGGACCTCCGGACTCTTCCCGGGAGAGCCAGTTACCTGCGGTCAAGGTGCGAAGACCGAGGAAGGATCCCAGTGGCCATTCCGTGCTTCTCTTCCCCGGGCAGGGCAGCCAGTTTGTGGGTATGGGCGAAGGACTGACCAAATACCCCAACGTGAAAGAGATGTTCTCCGCAGCGCAGAAGATCCTCGGCTACGACCTGCTGACACTGTGCCTGGAAGGGCCGGAGAGGGAACTAATGAAGACGGTCCACTGTCAGCCGGCGGTGTTCGTCACCTCTCTGGCTGCGGTGGAGAAGCTGCACCACGAAAACCCAAAGGTCACACAAGCTGTTGTTCAATTCCCATTTCTGTTGAGGTTTGACTCGAGATAAAGTAGAAATACGTTTTAGTTTTCACTTGTTTTTCTAAAAAAAAAAAAAAAAAAAAAAAAAAAAGTGAAAAGGTTACTCAAGCACTAAGTAACTGATCAGATCATCTGATTTAATATTTTTATATCAACCTTACTGGTGGTTGGGTGTTGGGGCAGTCATTCAATCAGCCGCCATGTTTTTGAGTTAAAAATGCTTAAAGTTGACAAGAAATTTGAAATGATCATTTGATAATTGTGTTGTTGGAAGGTTGGAACACCAACTATAAAGTCTTAAAAATGCAAACATAAAAAAAACCAAAACTTAAATAAGCAATCCTGAGCCTGGTGGGGCCACATGTAAAGCCTGGTAGCCCGCCAGGCTTACTATACACTGGCGGAAACCCTGATTTGTGTGTATTTTCCTCCTGTCTCAACAGGCTATTGAGACGTGTGCCGCTGCTGCAGGTTTCAGCGTTGGTGAATTCGCAGCTCTTGTTTTTGCTGGAGCCATGAACTTTTCAGAAGGTAAGCGTCACTTTTTTGTCAAAGATGTATTAACATAGTGAAATTCTGCTGAGAGATTCTCAAAGTTTTCTGCTGCTCTTCTAGCTTTGTATGCAGTGAAGGTGCGTGCAGAGGCCATGCAGAAAGCCTCTGAACTGGTTCCCAGTGGGATGCTGTCAGTCATCGGCAGACCGCAGGCTCATTATAAATACGCCTGCCTTCAAGCCAGAGAGCACTGCAAGAGTCTGGGGATGGAGGACCCCGTTTGCTCTGTGGCCAGCTATTTATTCCCGGATGGCAGAGTCATTGCAGGGCACAAGGAGGTGCGAACCGGCGATGTTCAGCTGTAGATTTGGCACCGGTGAAATATTAATGTGGCTTTGGGTTTTGTTTAGGCCCTGGACTTCCTCCAGCAGAACTCGCGGCGTCTGGAGTTCATCAGGGCCAAACCTCTCCCAGTTAGCGGCGCGTTCCACACCGAGCTGATGGAGTCGGCTACCAAGCCGCTCAGAGAGGTGCTGCGGCAGCTAGAGGTCAGTCAGCAAACGTTTCCTACACTACAGGCTGCACTTCTGCTTTATTACATCTACCTTACAGAACTAGTTTTCTAATTGTTCTGATTACTCTGGTTCTTTTAATTTCTGCCCTTTCTGATGTTTTTTCTGTTGTAAACATATTCAAATTGAATGGAAAATATGCCTTAAAATCTCCTGTTGAATGTTGCTGTTCTATTTACAGGGGCGTAAAATGAAATGAAATCACATTTTTAAAAGTTAAGAATGTGTTTAATGAGTAAGAAAAGGTTTGTTCCCCAAAGTTAATTACAAACAAATGCACTTAATTTTTACATTTTGTTTAAATAGTTCCATTTTTATTAAGAGAAAATATTACAATTAATAAAGCTACAAATTTCTGATTAGACATAATCACTTTCCTTATATTTCCTTCCTATATTTCCTTATATTTTCCTTATAATCACTCTTTTATATTTAATATTGGGGGATATGAAAAGATTAAATGAAAATTACCCACATTTTCTTTAACGACTGGGAATCGTTTATGTTGTAGCTTAAATAAAAGCCAATCAGTAAATAATATTTTAAAGAATTTAAGTAAAATGTGTCAGTATATTATTATGTAGATACATTCTTATGAAATGTGTAAATATTATTGGTTAATATATAATAATTTCACTACATACTAAGTTATTTTATGTTTCCTGAGCAACAGCATAGCGTGAAATAATTTAAAATCTTAATTTGGTTCAGAAAGTATGGATCAACATTTGATTGGTTAACCGACATATTAAAACATTTTTGACCAATCACCTTTGCTCTAACAGTGTTGGCTCCGCCTACTGAGTTCCATTGTTGATTAGACCGTTTAAAATATTTGAATATAATTGAATAAATATAATTGAATCGTGAAATATGTTAAAATGTAGGGAATTATTTTTTTATATATTCCTGCATTTTTAAAAACATTTTATAGTTTTTTATTATTATTCATGCATGATGCATAGCTGTCCAGTTCAGCCAGCTGCTCTACAGAACTAGAATTTATATTGAGGAATGTTTATTTGCAAAAAAAAAAAAAAAGCCTTTCTTTTTATTCTTTTGGGCATGCTGAGGTGCAAAAGTGTCATTTTATTGTTAATTTTGTTTTTTTATTATGTTTTTTTTCTCTTCACTAGTAGTGGAATTGTTGTTTTTATTATGATCAATAACGTAATTAAAGTTGCATGTTTTTTTTCTCCTTTATTCGGCTACCATATCAACAAAAACACACCTAAAGCACTACAATACTTTTTTTTTGCGCATTTCATTTTTCTGTGTATCTTCACTTAATCTAAACACCTGGATTTTATTTGTTTACATCACAATAATAATCATTTTTTTAAAAAAAATGAAAACGTTTTCCAACACTATTTCCCTTCCAGGTGCGACGCCCTGAGATCAGGGTCTACTCCAATGTGGACGGGAAGCGTTACGTGAGTGAAAGCCACGTCCGCAAGCAGCTGGTCAAGCAGCTGGTGTCGCCGGTGAAATGGGAGCAGGCTCTCCATGAAATCTACGAACGGTCGCAGGGGGAAAGTTTCCCTCAGACGTTCGAGGTCGGACCCGGGAGGCAGCTGGGCGCCACGCTGCAGAAGTGCAACAGGAAGGCCTCTCGGTTCTACGCTCACGTGGACGTCACCTCGAGCGTCGCTCGAGGTCACTTTTC
This sequence comes from Micropoecilia bifurca, assembly GCA_903067075.1. Lineage (NCBI taxonomy): Eukaryota > Metazoa > Chordata > Actinopteri > Cyprinodontiformes > Poeciliidae > Micropoecilia > Micropoecilia bifurca. Next base: position 41,138 of record CAEGAF010013348.1, read on the forward strand.
CATCGTCTGAAAAGTCACTTTTCCATCGTCTGAAAAGTGACTCAGACGATGGAAAAGATTGTCTATAACCATGTATTTAATACAATTTTTTAAAATAAACACGCCAGTTGGTTTTTCTCATCTTGAAGTTTATTTGTAAGACGTGGGAAGAAAAAAAAAGCCTCATCAAATCTGCAACAGAAAGTCCAGCTCCCGTCATTTCATCACAAGCAAAGCTACACATCGTTTTGTAAAAACCTTGGCCTCTTAAACCAGTAAGAAACTGCAAAAGACTGCAGGCCAGCAACAGTCCAGTCATGAGAAACAAGCTTTCTGATATCAGTGCAACGGCAAAACGGCCTTCCAGTGCTACAATGTTCTGGCTTTTCAGGAAACTCTTTAAAAAAAATTAAACCAATCTGGAGGTGCTTCAGTGAATTTAGCAACACATTTTTTAAGCTTTATTCTAAGGAAGGCGTTTCCAGTCTGTTGTTAACTTCAATACAGCTCATGGAAACGGTATAAAAAAAGAAAAGTGAACAGCAGAAACAAAAATCAGCATTAATTTGAAATCAAATGCAAACTTCGTTTTTTTTTCTTTTTCTTTTATACAATCAAACAGACTTTCTTTGGGCCTCTTCCCAGGCCTCCTCTTACATCCACAGTCCACCAAAAATGCTTGCTGCTGCCAACAGTGCTACGGTCATGAATGCTGCTCTGGTCCAGCCAGGCCAAGCCACCACTTTTAAACTGCTCACCTTGAAAACGAAAGAAAATTAGAAAAACAATGTGATTTTATAGCATTAAGGGAATAGATATTTTAGAGTATCTGGAAAGGTTAACTGGATAGTCTGTCTGTCTTTAGCATTCATGACAGACTATGCTGAGCACAAAGTTTAGCAAGTTTTCTTGGGGAAGCCCTGTGCTGCAGTGAAGATCAAATAATTACCCAGGTTGCCTTTGCCTCGGCTCTGAGTTTCCCCGTCCCGGACGTAGCGCTGACAATCCAGGCCTTCACCGGAGCCAACAGGCTCTGGAAACCCCACAGCTGGTTGTGGAGATCCCTGTAAAACACCAACAAAGATAACAACCAAAAACATAAATATCCAACTAGAAATGTGAGATCAAAACAAAACAAAGCATGTTTTTGTACCTGCAGATGATCCGTGTCAGAGTCCGGGCAGGTCCCAGCAGGTAGAGAGGAGTTGGCGGCCGGTTTGGATCTCTCCTGGCCCGCTCCTGGTCCAGAAGGTCTCCGATTGCAGCCAACTGTCGGCCAACGACCCTCACTGCTCTGTCACGGACCCTAAACCAGGGAAACGGAAAACATCTAAACAATAAAACGTCTTTAAAACCCAACTGTTTAGAAGACTTGGTCAAATCCGTTCTCTTCGTCGTGTTTGTTGTTGGTACAGCTCTTCCCACATGATGTGTTTTCATGGAACAAGGTGCTCAGTAACTGAAACGGCAGCAGGGAGTGTCCGCACTGTACCTGAGGGTCCCGTCCGCCATCTCTCCAGGTCCAGCCTGGAGGGTCACAGCACGGTTTGGATGTCTGGTTTGTTCCACCATCGTGTTCTCTGAGCAGGAGCGACATTTTCACATGAGTTCCTGTTCAATTATTTCGATCAAACCAACCACATCGACAATGCAGGATGGAAAGAGCCTGCAGGTGATCATGCATTATCTCTGGACTTCTACCTTTCATAAACAGGCTGTGTAAACAAGAGAACATGTGACCAGGATGGGTGGCGCTTGTTACCAGGGAGAGTCTGATTAAAATAAAAAAATAAAAGATATGAGGCGGTGACTTCATCCTTCTGATGTCTACTGCTGCTAAGCTGTTTCACTTCCCTATTTTTTTGTGTTTTTTTTTGGAGCTGATTATGTTAAAAAGTGTTGTTTCTCCAATAATGTTTTTAGAACGGGACTTGTTAGATTATGTTTGTAGGTTTTACCTTTAACCTGCTGTGATCACCTGAGCTGAGATCAGACCTGTTGTTCTCATGCTCTTTAATGCAAATGCCACATTTCCATAACCCAAATCAACCAAACGGCTCTTTTCTCCACTCACCAGGGAGAAACTCAGCATCTCCCACTTCATATAATCCCCCATACATTTTAAATAGGCTTAAAATTTTCAGACAAATTTACAAAAAAAAAAGTATTTTTATATGTAAACGTGAGGTTTTCTTTCCCTGATTATCTTTCTACATCAAAAATACCGTAAATTGAGTTGAACAAGACCAAAAATAACGCGGCCTGGAAAAAGCCGCCAATAGCAGTTTGCTTTAGTCAAAACAGAAAACATGAAGTCATCGTTCATGCCTAAAGCAAACAAAGGTCATTTTTTAAAACCACACTTAAAGGATTAGATATTAACTCTTGAACTCATAACGTTTATTAGTTTAATCATTTTCAAACACGCATTGTGTCTCATTTTGTAATAGTACTTTATTTGAATGTTTATCGAAAGTAAAATGCTCCCACTGGTAAGTAAACAGGTGCACTCAGGGAAAAAAGAAAGTAAAAATACCTTTAATGTAGATTAAATAGGACGCCGCCCTGTAATAAATATAAAACCCATCATCATTAGCACTTGTAGTTAGTTATAAAATCAAATAAATAATCGAAAGGTGTTTGTACTTACAGCAGCGTCCTTTAATCTCGTTGTTCTCAGGTAACTACAGCAAAGTACAATTGGCCACGCCTTTACCTGCTGCTATCAAATTTGACCATTAGGGGGAGACAGAAACACCCGTTAAATACCAATTGAGTCGTAATAAATTTTGATTTAAATGTAGGCAAGAAATATATTACTCTATAACTATTTCTTACTGAAAATTCATCTTTCTTTTTGTATATGACCAGTTCAGTCCACTTCAGTTGTTTTAATATGGCGCAACAAATGCAATCCTAAGGCATTTTAAAAGACAAACAAATATAATTTATAACAGCTAATCGGATTATTACACTCATACAGACAAATGTGATTAAATTTCTCCAACTCGTATGATGAATTCAACAGTTTTTGTCACTCTGCAGCCACCAGCCTGTTGTTAAAAATAGAAACAGTGAAATAGTGACCCCCTGTGGTCAAACGTAGCAATGACACCCCGCAGTGACATCACTGCGTCCTCCGTTGCTAGGTTATTCTCGTAACGCAACATCTTCTTAGCGCTCCCGAGTCACACCCTTTTCCAACATTTACATTAATCACGCGGTATTTCACTAGTTCTCCAGAAATCCTCCGGGTTTCAGCTCGAGCAAATGCTCCCCTGTAGTTTAACCGTCTTGGGCGTCACCGCTTCACGTCGCCGGAATCAATAAGTGCCGCCACAGCAGCCAACATGGAGGCGGCGCTCGCTCGCTAGCTTTCAGCTCACGGTGATGCGTTACAAGCTGCTCGGCCGTAAATCTGCAGCGACAGTCGGATGAGACTGCAGCCCTGACCCGGATGATGGCCGCCCAGCCTCTGCAGCAGCCCGGGGAGGATTCAGCTGGTTGCTAACGGAGCCCGTCAGAGCAGCGGATGCTGATGACTGGATGCTTCCTGGCTCTGATTTGCAGGTAGCTGAGTGTATATAAATGATAAAGCGGATCCTAAATGATCTCACACGCATGTCAGGATGTATTTATATGAATATGTTGGTGAGTGTGTGTTTGATATTTGTTGGCATGTTGTTTTGAAGGCACCATGGCCGGGAAGGTGAAGTGGGTGACAGATATTGAGAAGTCGGTGCTCATCAATAACTTTGAAAAAAGAGAATGGGTTCAAGTGACAGAAAACGAGGACTGGAATTTCTACTGGTAGGTCCTTGCACCAAAACATCATTTAAAATGCATCTAAATAAAAACAACAACTAATTCTGCTAATTAAGCAAGAAAGAAATATCGTATGTAAGGAAAACAAATGACTTTTTCTCCAAAATAACAATTATATTCCCTCTTTATATCTGTTTATAGAGTCAAAGTAGTAATCTCAATTAAAAATCTTATCTTTAATTTTAACGCACATAAAATAAATAAATAACTGTTAAAGAGAAAATCTTGAATCCTGGCCTGTCCAACTTCTTCTCAGTGAAAAACATAACCGTTAGTTTAATTGGTATTTCTAAATCACCCTCAGGTTTGTGTTTTTATGATTGTTCATCCTGCATGTTTCCTTTCTGCCCTAAAGGACAGGACGTTCAAATAAGGCAGGAAATGGATGAAAGTAAAGAGCTGCTCTGCTTAAACTCGCATCTCAATTAATATTCTAACACTTACAATTTTTTGAAAAATACAACATATAACGATTTCTAAGAAAAAAAATGATTAAATGATTTTTAAAAATGTGTGGCACACTTTTCAAATAACTTGTATATCAGTAACCCTTTACTTTATGTTTCTGTGAGGTTTAAATGTATTATCCTGGGCTCCTAGCAACTCTTCTAAATGCAAAATATACCATTTTATTAATTAAATTTTTATTCTTCCATTCTTTCTGAAGCTAATTCAAAGTGTTTCTTTAGTGTTTGGCTGCTTTTTAGTTGGCTCTATGAATTTAATTAGGACTTTATGATCTTTTCTCTTACTAGGAAAAATGTATTGAATATTCTAACTAGTTTGGTGGGAGACAGTCCAGTAGTTAAGCTGTTAAACCTGATGCTCATCGTGCAGGATGAGCATCCAGACCATCAGGAACGTGTTCAGCGTGGACACCGGCTACCGGCTGTCGGATGAGCAGCTGGTGAACCATTTCCCGAACCACTACGAACTGACCAGGAAGGACCTGATGATCAAGAACATCAAGCGTTACCGCAAGGAGCTGGAAAAGGAAGGAAGTCTGCTGGCAGAGAAGGACAAGAACGGAAAATACATTTATCTGGGTAATCTTCCCTAGAGGTGGATTTCTGTACGGGCGTGAACAGTCCTGATGTTTCTCTTTTTCCTCGTGCAGATTTTGTTCCCGTGACGTTTATGCTCCCGGCTGATTATAATTTGTTTGTGGAGGAGTTTCGCAAGAATCCGTCCACCACCTGGATCATGAAGCCTTGTGGGAAAGCCCAGGGGAAGGGCATCTTCCTCATCAACAAGCTGTCGCAGATTAAGAAGTGGTCGCGCGACAGCCGGACGTCCACGTAAGTCAGGAAATCCCTTCCTTTCCAGCTTTGGATGGAGAAAAACGACAGGAGTCATCATGATATTCTCAGCCGGTGTTGCTGCTCCGTCCTGCCTCCAGGTTTGTTGCAGCATCCAGCGGGAAAGAGGCGTATGTGATCTCTCTGTACATCGACAACCCTCTGCTGATCGGAGGGAAGAAGTTCGACCTTCGGCTTTACGTTCTGGTCACAACGTATCGGCCGTTAAAGTGCTACATGTAAGAAGCACCTTTCAAAACTGCCTCCTGTTCATGCGTCAATTATCCACCCAGGAAATCACATGGTGTCTAACAGACGATATGAATTCGAACAAATCAGTCTGATCTGATCCGTTAGGTACAAGTTGGGGTTCTGCCGGTTCTGCACGGTGAAGTACACGCCCAGCACCAGTGAGCTGGACAACATGTTTGTGCATCTCACTAATGTGGCCATCCAGAAACACGGGGTGAGTTGTCATCAAAAGGAACAACATTTTCCTCAACGTAGGTGAAGCACAGATCAGAAATGTACAAAAATCAAGTACTGTCACTTTAATTTGAAGCTGTTGTGTTTATTTTGCTTGCCTTATAGTTCCACAAATATGGCCACTCATTTAGATGAACTTCTTCTTTATCATTCAAACAACCTGTAGAGACTGAGGTCGAAGTTATTTGAATCCTCTCCTACCAAGACGAGCAGCTCTTAATTTGTGCAACAGTTGAGTTTCTATCAGAAATGGCAAAATCAGTTCAATTCTTCGCTGGAGGTCCTTCCAATAAATTAAAATTTTTGTTCATGACCAGAAAATATCTCTGATTTGCAACACTTCCATTATGTTAATGCAAACCTGTGTCCTGCAGACTAGCTAACCGCTAAAACACCTGCTTTTAGTGGCAGCAACTGTCTGCTACTTTATCTCATTCAACACAGGGATGTAGGAAAACGCATCAAAAACTACTTTCTCGTTATTTTCGAGGTCGTAATATTTCTTTTCGTTTTTTTTAATCTTCACAGAAAGCATCACATTTCTGGTTTAACTGTGTTTTCCAACAGGAGGACTACAACCACGTTCACGGGGGAAAGTGGACGGTCAGTAATCTTCGCTTGTACCTGGAGAGCACCAGAGGAAAGGAGGTGACAAACCGGCTGTTTGACCAGATCCACTGGATCGTGGTGCAGTCACTGAAGGCGGTCGCAGTGAGTTTATAGCGTGAATGTTTGAATAAAAGAGCGACAGTTGCTCATTTCTGACTACGTTTTCTCTTATTCCGACACTTTGCTGGTTACATTTCAAAGGCATATGGCAAATTTCTGGTTTCTTTAGTGTAAACCGTATTTAAACGTTTTTCTTTCACACCACTTTTTCACGTGTTGCCACAAAACCACCACAATCATCAACGTAATTTATTGTAAATGGGCTGAATGCAAATGGACGCCATGCTTGAACCTTCAGAAGTTTTCTAAATCCTAAAATTTTGCTCTAATTTGTTGTGCAAGATGTGTGAAAGCTTCTGCAAATATTTATTCCTCACTCTTTGGTCGCTGGGGAAGTCTTGCTCTCACTCGTCCATATTGTGTCATCACGTTTCAGTGTGCTGAACCTGTTTGCAGATACTTCCCTGTATGCACCTCTAGCAGAAAGCAGAAACGTTTCACTAATGAAATATTACACCTCTAAAAAGCAGAATGTACGTGCAGAGCTGCAGGTGCTAAATAAGTATTTCTTGTTATATAATTTAGACTTGTGCAGGCAGATTCCGAGACCTTTTACATTGTTTTTAACGTGACAAAAGCCCGTCTGATTTCTGTATAACCACCTGCATGTCTTTGTATTGTTTTTAGCCCACAGGACAATAAACACACTTCCTTTTTTTAAATAAGTGCCCTTACTCACTTCCTCTCAAAGGCCTCAAAGCATCTGCTGCTAATAGATGTGTGGCGTATTTATACTCTGGTTGTCTGATAATGACTGACGGATCAAATTAAAAATGATCCGTTTTGCTGATTCAGTCTGTGTTTTCTTCCTTGTTAGCCTGTGATGAACAATGACAAGCACTGCTTTGAGTGTTACGGGTATGACATCATCATCGACGACAAGCTGAAGCCGTGGCTCATAGAGGTGAGTCGTTTCTCCAAGCGAGTCGCATCGAAATGTTTTCACCTCTTAATTTATGAAACGCGTCAAGCTGGAAGCCCAGTCTGAGCAACCGGGTTTATTTGGAATCTTCTGTTGATCTGGATTCAGTAAATAGTTGGAACACTGTCTGGATCAATACTGAGAAAGTTACTTCATGCTCACTGTTAGGTACAGTGGAGGATCTGGGGTGTCTGTTGCTCTTTTAAAGGCCCTAAAAAACCCAGGAGATTTAAAATAAAAGAAGAAGAAAGAGAGAAAGCAGATTCTACCAGTGTAAATATTCTGTAGAATGAAACCAGCAGAAAGAGAAGGATTGATGGATCAGTGATGGATGGAAGGTTTTCATTCATTACCAGCTGACTCAGGATGTCCCTTCTGTCTCGGTTTCTTCCTGTTTTCCCTTCAGGTTTTACCCTGAAACCACCATATTGTTTCAGGGTAAATAAAACCTTCTCTATAAACAGCTCCAGACTAAATAATTAATCGTTGGTATTTTCTGATCAGTAACTTCTGAACCAGAATAGCTGAACCTGCAGATTGAGGCTTGTTCATCTTCTCCCGTCTTAGTCGCTGGTTTTGTGCTGCTGCTTGGTGACTCTGTATTCATCTAATAGGAGCTGGTAGAAACGCACCGGCAGCAAATACTTTCTATTTGTCGCTCCATCTGTCTCAGCTGTGGCCTGGTAATGAGTCACAATGCACTCGTTTGACAGCTGCACGTTGTGCTGCTGGGTTTCTAGGCTGGGTCTGAGTTATTTCTGCTAGCGATCGCCGATCTGATCTATTTTCAGCAGCGCAAATTTGTTTGTAGGGCAAAAGACGTTCCTCTGTGAGGAACACGTTCCAGAAACTCAGTGAGTCTGGTCATCAGTCCCACCGGGTCTGAATTCAGTTCTCAGACGGTTAAATGGTTTAAAAGTCTCCTGTTATCTTTTGGTACTTTTCTTCCAAAGCCCCATTTTTCATATTAACAATGTCGCTCATTGCCCAGTCGTTTTAGATTTTAGGCTCATTGTCATTTCACCAAGAATTCATTCTAATAAACGACAGATTTGGATTTCTTTCCTTTTTATTTGGTAATCTGATTTGAAGATTTCAAATATATGTTTTGCAGCTTCCTGTTTCATACTTATTGGCATCCTAACTGTTTGAAAAACATTAACATGAAGAAACAAATTAAGAAACAAGTGGTTTATTTCAGTGAAATCTATGTAAAATACATCAATCTGAAACCATTTTTAGAGATATTTTATTTGATCAATAATCATCAATTACTTCTGATATCTTTTACCTGATTTAAAATGGTAAATATCACCATATTTATGTTTATATTTCTTACACTGTTTGCGCTGTTTTGAGTGTACAAGTGTACAGTAACAAACAAATTTTAATTTTAAAAATTTTAGAAATTTGGTTAAATTTTAGTTAGAAATGCCAGGATAATGTAACGGAGTCATTTATTTAATTCAAATATTTCACTTTTTTTGAAAAAATAATTTATATTTCAATTAATTTATATTTATTTATTTTTTCAATCAAGTTTAAACAGAGAAATATAGTTATAAAAATATATAATAAGGTATCTACATGTGAATAAAAAAACTAAGTGGAAAAAACAACAGGAATTATTCATTTAACAGTTTATACATTCAGTTTATAAATGAGTGTTTACTGATTGCATATTTATGTACATATTAGTAGCTTCATTTCCTTCCACATTCAGTATAATTACAGGAAGAAACCAAACGGATCTCGTTTATTAGCCGTGAGCTCAGGGTTTATTACAGCCTAAATCTCCCTTCTTCTTCTTCTACTGCTGTAAATATGGCGCTGTTTGTGACCCTCAGGTTAACGCCTCTCCGTCGCTGACCTCCAGCACAGCCAACGACCGCATTCTGAAATACAACCTCATCAACGACACGCTCAACATCGTCACGCCCAACGGCGAGATCCCAGACTGCCGCTGGAACCGCAGTCCACCGAGAGAGGCCCTGGGCAACTACCAAGTCCTGTGAGTGGCTTTAATTCAGAAACCCTCCGCTGGTTGAGTGGGGTTAAAGAAGGGGTTAAAGAATCCATCATGGAGGACGAAACATCTGGTTTAAGGCTGGAGATTTTAAATAGCACTGAACATTTGTCAGAAAAAATCCAATTTGAATTGTTCTGCATCTGAAAAGAGCATCATTAAATTGAATTGAATTTGATTTAGTTTTTATTTTCTTTATACAGAGTCTAGGTTTTTTTCAGCTGATCTATATCCTGTTCTGTACCAATTTTTTTATTTTCTTTGATAGCAGAGTGTTTTTGATTTTAATCCCTAAACTAACATCTTGTTAGGTCTATCATTTTATTTTATTTTATTTTATTTAAATGAAAATGTTCTACACCTTTACTCCAGAAGTAATGTTTAGACTCCACTGTTATGTCATTACTGTCACACCCTTCGATAGCTCAGTTGGTAGAGCTGAGGACTGTAGTGGACCAATCAGGAATCCTTAGGTTGCTGGTTCAAATCTGGCTCGAAGGAGTTGCTTTTAGGTCAAAGGTTGACATGGAAATGACTGTAAACATTAAGTTTGACCTGTTTATTTGGTCAATTCAGTCACAATTTAACTACTAAATTAATTCCTAGATGATTAAAGTTAAATTGACAGAAATACATTAAGGTTTTATTAACTATATAATTAGTTCAGATTTTGTTTTTGAAGAAGTGCAAGATTGTTCCCACTTTTTAAAAAAAATTATTTTATAAAATATGACTAATGTTAGTGTTAGAGGTTAACACTGCACTAATCATTGTAACATAAAATATTAGATTATTTAAATTAATATGGAAATAATTACATCTGATTTAGAATTAGGAATTTCACCTTTAATAATTGGATCTGAAATGTAATTATTCATTTATTCATTCTAAATAATTATTTTAAAGTGTCTTTTTTCCTAATTTCGTTTTAACTCTTGACACGTGTAAAATAAAATACTCTGTTTATTCTCAACATTGGGGCAAACAAACTCATTTCCAATCAGAAACAAACTTCTTAGTTGAAGGAAGATCGTTTAAAACCTTTATTTGCCTGACATATGATTAATTTTCTGCTTAGTTCTACATTTATCTTATTATTGGGAATTGCCATGTAGTTGAGGCTGCTTTTGTGTGAATTGAATGTGAAGAGTTTCTGATATTATTGTAGAGGTAGTTGATTATATGCAGCTAAGCAGGATTTTTTGTGTAGATTTCTTGTGAATGCAAAGTAATGGGAATGAAAAAGAAGCTCCTTCGAGCCGGATTTGAACCAGCAACCTAAGGATGCCTAGATGTTCCCCTACAGTCCTCCGCTCTACCAACGGAGCTATCGAAGGCCGTCCAGTGGCAGAGACATGCACTTTATCCAGACGTTGTGATGTTAACCCTGAAAACCAGAAAGGTTTAGACCGTTTGTTTACACGCTCCACGTCAGAGCAAACACAGGAGGAAACCGGATCTGAGTCGCGCTGTTTGTTTTCCATCAGGTACGACGAGGAGCAGGCGCAGAGCGACAGCGCCGAGCGTGACCTGCGGGGCCGCCCGGGTCAGCTGCTGGGTTCAAAGGGCGCCAGGGGGAGTGCTGGCGCCCGTCCCGCCGCAGCCACATGGAAGTGAGGCCGTGTTACCGACTCGGAATGACTTCCTCTGTCTTACTGCTGGAGCAAAAAACGGGAGACCACCAGGAGTTTGATCAACCGCCAGCCTCCGTTTCTCCAACTGTGGCACACTGTTGTTCAAAGGTGGAACGAATCGGTGAAGTTTAACAGATGGAGACTTTGGGTGTTTGTAGGAAACATCCTCATGACGGCGATGATCTACGACTTGAACTATGCATGATTGTCGATTACTTGCACCCAACTCTGATCTGCCAAAAAGGTGCTAACAATGAGGACGAGGTGTGTGAAGGAGAGAAGCTTCGCTTGGAAAAAAATAGAGGTATTATGAATGCAAATGGTTTTAAAGTTAAGAAGTTTATATGCAGAATTAGAGTTGCTAAATGTTTATAGATCCCAAAATGTTTTTTAAATGCTTATGCTTTACAAGGACTGTATTCAGTGCAGAATACCGCACTTTATTTATTTTTTTAATTTAGACTTATGTGTTAGAATAATGGGAACTTCCATTTTGCATTTTGACAAATTCAATGTGCATTACATCAGAGATCTTATATAAAAGTCTATATGTAGTTAGAATGTACTTGATACGTTCTTAAAGACTTTCCAATCATTTAAGGCCCGATGAGTATCAAAAAGAATTTTTTGAAAAACTCAGAGGATATTGGAAGCAACAGAGAGACAGTTGTTTAACATTGTCTTGTGATTAATCACTGTGTGAAATCACCTTCTAATGGACAAATGTTTAATTTCACTTTGTGACCAATTATGTGTTTTTGAATTAAATTGAAATGGGCAAAAGTGAAGCATTTTCTACCCATTTAAACAACCCAAAATAATGACAGTACAGATACAATTTAAAATTTAAGTTGTTATAATTTTGTGAAATCAACAAGAAAAGAAGCTTTTGCTATTTAATTTTGATTGAAGCAGGTTATTCTGATGAATCTTTAACTCAGCCTTGAAAAAGAAACACATTAGTTGTTTTTTAAGGTAAATGTTTCATGGAATGCTGATGACAATGTGGTTTTTACTTACAAACACAAAAAAAATATGTAACAAGATTCTTATTCTGTGCTCATGCTTATTTTTTCTTATTAAATCCTGCATTTTTACGTTGTTAAACTGTTCTAAAGACTCCTAAAGCCATTAATGAATGTAACTGAGACAATTTAAAACATTTTTTTAATCATCTTTGTTTTCCCATGGAGTCATGCTTCATTATAATGTTTTTTTGTCAATAAAAGCTTGATTTTGCCTTATTCCCCACAATGAAAAATGTTTCTTCATTCCTCATGGAGATGCTACCATATATATTAAGCATAAATGTGCTAATTTATAACCCAAAATCCTCAAAGCACCAAGTATCAGCTGCACATCCACCTGTGAGGTTAAATTAAGTAGAAATTGGGGAAATTCCCACAGTTAAAGGAACTGGGTAAAGCCCCACTTGGTTCTCACTGCTGGTTTTCATTACACGATCAGAAACAATTCAGCTTTTATCACTACCTGTTTGCAGCTGTGAGCTAATTCTGGATGTGACTTATTAATTATTTTTTCTCTATCCCAAGAAGAATTTCATTTTAACCGATTTTTACTCAGGTTGGAGTACATTCACGTTTTTCTGTTGAAGCTCTGATAATAAAAGGTTAAAATGTGATTTATTATGTTATTAGAGTATGCATTGTTCTCTTTGCTAAATAAAACGGTGGTCAGATTTTATTTTAGTCAGTTTCTTCTTGCAGAAGAGTTTCGATTTGCACAGGTTAACGTCTGTAAAAAAAACAGAAATGTAATAATTTAAGTTTCCTTTCTCTAAAGTTGCGTTTTGGGTGTTTTGTTTCTAAAGAAGTGAAGGGCACTTTAGAAACAGATACGTGCTCAGATACGCACATCTGAGTATGTGGAAGTGAAGCTGGTTTACACATGAGTGTGTTGCTACAAAATGCCTTATTTGCAATATTGTTCACTTGCTACCTGAACTTTGACTCTTCTGGGACTCTTCAGAGTCTTGGTGGCAGTTTCTTAAATATTTTTTGGTTTAGAATATTTAAGAAACTTTCAGCCATTTAACTTGATCGAGGGAGCATAACAAGTACATTTGCTTTTAATTAAAAACAAAAACCTTACAGACACACTGCAACAACTGTAGTCTGCCAGTAATGACAGCAAGCCAGCACATAAATTAGGAACCAGATTTAATAACAGCATTAATTGTAATCAGAATATGTTTCTAAAATACAAAGTGAAATGTAATTGGTTTTTATTTTACTGTCTACCTCTGAAAAGGCAATTCAAAACTCATAAAACCTCCTCAATATCTTGAAAGTAATCCCAAAAGCATTTGAGGATGTTACGTCAGTAAGGCGTCCCATAAAGTTGCACTGACGTCAACTTCCGTCAGTTGCGTTTGCCTTCAAAATAAAGGCCCTTCACGACTATCCCAGAGAAACTTGACGTTGCAAACTTACAGATAAGGATTAGGCCAGCTAAAAAAGAAAAAAGAGTTATATCAAATATAATGTAATATAAAAATCAAATGTCAAAATTCTGACTTTTGGCAAAATCAAACACATCTATGCTGAAAAGCTCTGAAATGCTAGTTTTCAATGGTTTGTTATGATGTGTCGCTCCTGCCTCTTTCATGCTTAACTGGGGTATTGATTCAGCAGATGAGGTGTAATCAGTCATGGGTTTGGCCTGCAAAGTGAGATTTAGCTGGGTGGATGGGGTAATTATACCTTCACTTAAGGTAAAAATATTTTAAATCCATTTTTGTCCATTACTAAATGACATCAGCATTTAAAAATAGGGTTATGTAACGGTTGGCCTACCAAAATTTCTCTAATTACTCGACAATAACAAATCACAAAATATCCAGTTGTGACTCAGCTCAAACAATACAAAAAAAGTAAATGCTTTGGAAAATACGTGGTGGAAGATGAGTTGTAATGATAATGATTTCTTCTTATAAATTATTGCTATATATCGTAAAAATATGTAGTTTTTCACCTCTGCCTTCTCCCGTTTTACTGGTTTTATTTAAGTACTTTTGTGTTTGAAATAACTTCAAAAGATTATTATAGTTATTTTATTTTGAAAAGCCTGACCGGACATAGAGTCACTCACTCCGGCTAACTGAAATTAACTCACAGGAGAAAGTCAGTTGAGCCTTAGTGCTGCTGAACACAGAAGCTGGGAAAAGATTCAACTGGAACCTCGGTAACAAACTACTTTTCAGTTAAACCCGGAGAGTAAAAAAAGCAAAGAAAAAACGATAAGACCTACTCAAGGTAAGTTTTACACGAAGAGTTATGAATTTTAACTGCTTTACTAACTTTTTACTGTTGGGGCTGTGGCTGTCTCGCTAACATTAAAGCTAACTAGGGGCTAACTTAGACTTTCTTCCAAATAAGAGGGAAGTCGATTGGCTAAGTGAAGTATAAAAATAACAATATTAGTTGTAAATACGGGTAACAAATGTTCTGGGAATTAAAAAGAGACACTTTTGAACTTGGTCACATTTATCAATGCCTGTGCTGGAGCATATTTAGTTTTCCAGAGCATTAAAAGTAAACCGAAATAAGCAACGACAGTTCTGGCGTTGTTCGCCAAATGCTTGGTCAGTAACGTCTGGTTAACAGCTGGTTCATTTATGCCGTTTCTCATCAGCTGCATGTATCTTGCTAGAGAGATTCTCAGTGTTTCTTTGCCTGTAGTGATAAAGGGCGGGGCAGGTTTCGCAAGTTAAGATAACCTCCTGGTTCATGTCATGTTAAAGGCTCACAACATTGCAAAATCGGTCCAAGTTCTCAAGAAAAAAATGGTCCTGCCTCCACAGATTCCTCTTGAAAACTGGATCCTTACTTAGTTCAGTCAGTTTTGTGCATTGACAACCGGGTGACAGGTTAAGTCTTTGCTTTTACACTGTACAGGTATAAATCCGGTGACATTCATAAAAATATGTGACAGTAAGTCTGCGACTCCTAATCGTCTTCAGTTTAATTATTTATTTGAATTTATTTTTCATAATGGCAAGAAGCAACGTAAAATAATTGGCAGGGGTGTGTATCAGATTATCAGGTTATGATAATCAGGATTACACATAAAGATTAAACATTACCAGTTCCAGCTTTTGCATTAATGGCATCCTGTATCCAAATGTAACAAAGGTTTTGTGAACATGTTGGTTTAATCAGTAGTTTTGATCTTAAACTGAAAGGAAATGGTCCATTTCGCTCTCTTTTTTAAAGTGTACAAAGAAATACACTTTTTAAAAAAAGAATTTCCTTTTTTTTTAGTTCAAAAGACAAATACTCAATTTCTGACTCTAGCTGAGAAAAGGTGCGCCCCTAACACAAAGGCACCCTGGGTGAAGAGCCACAACGACGCATGTTTTAAGCACTGACTTAATACACACTTAAAAATGTAATTTTATGCAAATTACCGTATTTACAATGAAACAGACAAATATGTAGAATGGTCCTAAATTACTACCCCATAATATTACAATTACAGTGTTGCAAGGTTTCACTCAGACAACTTGCTATGGCTGGTGGTAGAGCACTAGGGCAGTTGTTCATCCAGCGGCCTGCCATGTTTTTGAGTTAAAATGTTTAAGTTGATGGGAAATTTGAAAATATCACTTCATAATTCTGTGTTATTGAAAGATTAATACCCAGACACCAACTGTAAAGTCTTAAAAATTCCAAATATTTTTTAATAAATATGCACGTCTTAGCCTGGTGGGTGACCAGGCTTAGGGAAACCATGGATAGCATACAGCTTCATATCCTAAAGCAAACCTTTAAGGCTTAAATTACTTGTTACTACGACATCCTCTGTTACATGAAACAGGGAACTGTGCTGATCCTGAGGCTGGCAGTCAGCACCTAATGGCTCCTGGTGATTCAGTGGAAGCTTTCGGTCATCGTACACCTTCAGTGTTCAGCGTGAGGTTTAAAATGACTGGTTTTGTGTGTTTCTTGTAGGAACGTTGCTAGGGTAAAGCAGTAGTGAAAATTTGGAGTTCCTCTTTCTCTTAGAGGCCATGTGAACCGATTCCTCTGCCAAATCATCGAGCTAATCTTAGAAAGGTTTTCCAATTTAGAAAACGGAGGCAGTGCTGCTTCACTGGGATTCATCTTTTATTAGTGGATTCACTGGAACACCCATGAAGCAGCTCAAAGGCCTCTCATTTGTGAGCATTGAAGACTCAGTTTACGATCCGAACAGCTTTATTTCACACACCGAAAAGAAAATTAAATATCTTTTGCAGATGGTTTGTGTTTGCAACGCTTTCCTGAAACGTTTTGGAAATAGTCGAGTGGTTTCCACAAGGGGGAGGGAAAAAAAATGTTCCTGTCGGTGATGTAAGGATCTCCCCTTCCCTTTCATATAACACCGTTTCCCTCCATTATGTTCCCGTCCACGTTGCTGGCATGGTCAGTGGAAAGTGCCTGAAGATGTGGAACAAACGCCATTGTTTGTCACCGTTCACAAAGCGTGCAGTAGGCGTGTGCTCGGCCTGTTATTTTGAGTTCAACCTGCTGTTGATAGACTGGTGGCTTTGATGCAAAAATATGTTGCCTTTTGACTACAAATTTAGTCCAGCGGACTTTTAAAGCTCGGCGTACGTCCGTTTATAATGGAAAGTGTCCCTCATTTGGGCAACAAAAAGGGACCACATCCCCAGGAGATCAGCAGTCATGTGCAGCTGGGGAGCTTGCACAAGGAAGGAGGTCAGAGGTGACAGAAAGGGAACAAGTTTATGGGCACATGAGATTTTTAAAATGAGTTAAAGTAGGGTTGTTTTTTTGTCTTGTATTGGTATGCTGAGTTTAAGCAATCTCCTGCTGTGAAGTTGTAATAAAAAAGGGATAGATCAGATCAGCTGCCCTCCCCTTCTGTGAGATATTGCAACTTTTTATGCAACATAGAGGGAGTTAAAAAAAACATATCCTGTACCTGCCTGCTCTTGTAATCAGGTTTTGCTTAATTGCTCAAATGAAGTTGTAATTATTAGGTCTCCCCCCCTCTCAGCTTTGGAGTTAATCTTTCTTCTTTTTTTTATGCTGTTCTTGTAGTTGGTGTTTAACTCAACCATACATCTGGCTACCTGCATTTAAAATCATAGCAAAGGTCGTCAGTCTTATTTTTAGGCAAAATGGAAAACGTGTTTTTTATTTTCAGTGAGAATTATTTAGTGTTGGAAAAACTTTCCTCTCCTCACATTTGTTGCGTTCCGACCACAAACTTCAACGCATCTCGTTGGGATTTTATGTGATGGAGCAACACAAAGTACAGCGTGATTGGAAGGTGGAAAAAACCGTTCAAGGCGTCATTTGAAAAGACTTCCAGCTGTAATGGAAGCAAGAAGGTGACAAAAGGTATTTGCACAGGGAGGGTGAATACAAACTAAAGCTGCAACTTGCAAATATGTTAGAAATATATTAATGTATCAATTATTCTGATGATTAGTCGATTAATTGGATAAAAATGGCACGTTCTACAGATTTTTTATTCAACCACAAGCATTTTTTAATGAACAATATTAAAAATACTTTAGAAGATGTAAATAAACAAATAATCCAATTCCTTTTTTGAAGATTTTATTGCCTAAAATGCAATATCATAGCTTTGCTTTAGTAAATCTTCTGTAGTTTTGACTAAAGTATTTACAGACAAGGCTTTTTGTCTTGCATGCAAAATGAATATTTTTTTTTTACAGTTTTGGTTTAATTACTTCGCTGCATTTTAATTTTTTGTCCCCAAATGCATTTTTTTTTGTATATTGCAGTTAACGATTAGTTGACAATTATTTCAATAATCGATTAATCACAATTAATTTGATTAACCGTTTGAACCCTAAAACATTTTACAGTTAATAAAAAAATTTAGAAACCATGTATTTTTCTTAATTATGCGCTACTTTGATTTGCTAGATCAGAAAATCCTAAAGAAAATAATACAAAAACAGTTGTAATAAGATGGGAAAGTTCAGGGGACATGAATGCGTCTGCATGGTACATTTTGTCCTAAAAGACTCAGAGTTTGATACTAAAATAAAATTTGACCATAAAAACCTGGAATGCTGTAGATGTGCTGCTGTGCTAAACCTTTCTGTGTTTGTCGCTGCAGTAAATTTTAACCCTGTGATGTAAACGTAAATAGCCTTCAGACATGCGTGTCTTGGCTTGTCAGCTGTCAAATCAGTTCAGTCACGACCTGCTGCCGATTTCCTGCTTCTCAACTCCATTTGTGACACTCTTTTTGCCCCAGCAACCCTCTGCGTACTTGGGATTAATCGACGGCTGTTTGTGTGAAGACTTGCCATCTTTATGTTTAGCTAACGCAGCTGCTGTAGCGCAGCCAATCACACATGCACCATGTTGCTGAGGCCAGATTCTGCAGTAAACTTTGGTCATCATCTCTTGGTAATCTTATCATTTGCTGCTACTCAAACATATCCCCTCAATAAAACCAGAATAAGTCGATGGGATCTCGCATGATTGTGTTTGCAGCTTTGGTCGCATGCTTGCATAACATGCCAAGGTTCAGTTTAGGCATGGGAGCTCTGAGGAATGCATTTGTTCACATCTATCTTAAGGCTGCTGCCAGCAGCCAGATTCCAGTGTGCTTAGCAGTTCACTTCCCTATCAGCATTTAGTGGATATCATTGTTGCTCTTGATTATGTAATCTCCAAATCCTGTAATCATGCGGCGTTGACCGAATCCTGCTTATTTTATCAGTTTAAATGACAAAACCTTTAGTGTGAGATTGTTTTAACTCTTGATATTCTGCCTCCAATGTGTTGTTTCTCCTTATATGAGGTGGTGAACGTTGAGTTTCCCAGCAGAGTGGAGGACTGGGTGGACTTCAGACCGCCACTCGGTCAACAGCATTGTTTACAGTTATGGGTCAGGCTGCGTTCAATTGTTTAAAACTGTCCCGTCCCCGTCCCCCCCCCCCCCCCCGTGTCACGTGGAGCTAAGGGTGTGCAGGCATTTGTTTCCATTCAATGTTGATTACATTAGGACAAATGAGGAATTTCCCAAATATTATTACAATTGGGCTCTATATAATGTTGATTTAAAGATTGACAAATCTTAGTTTTATTAATAATCAGTTCAGTTGTATTTTACCACCTAAATAATTCCAATAAATCTTACCTGTGTGTATATATTTTTTCAAATTTTATTTGTTTACTTGGATTTCATTCTGGAAAGGCTGTCAGGGGAATTTTCTATTTTACATTTGTAACCAGATATTTAAAGTTTCCCTCTGATGCTCTCAAAAGGTTTTTAAATGATGGTTATATATACTTTTAAGAGAAGAAATGTTGTTGATGTCTGTAAATTCAACGTTTTTGTGCTAAAGTAGAACAATTTCACATTAAAAAATGTTGAGGTTCTGATCTTTAAGTCAAAAGTTTGAGCTGTACAGGAAGCGGGATGTTTGCTAAGCCTCTCCCGATCAGGGCGGACCAGTTAAAGTCCAGTCCAGGTGTGTTGGAACAGGGGTGCATGTAAAAGCTGCAGGACAGCAGCCTTTGAAGATGGACAACTGTCTCCAGGGAAGAAAGCTATTTTTTGCAGTTGATGAACAGTTTCTGTGTTGATTTTACCGTATGTCTAGAATTACTTTCTGTAAGAAAAACATAAGAAGCCTGAATATTTTTAATTTCAAAATATGCTGCTTTTTCATAAAGAACCACACATCATGCAGTCTGTAAACATTTCCATGGCCTTCGGAAGAGAATCACTAATGCTTTTTAAAAGCTCAATAGTAGTTTCAACTTTATATGTTTGCATTTGATGTGGTAGGACCAGAATTGGGGAGTAACTAGTTGCATTTACTCAATTATATTTACTTTAGTAACTTTTAGGAGTGTTTTTACCACGCTGTACTTTTTACTTTCACTCGAGTAATTTTATTTTATTTTATGAACAAAAAACAAAGATGTTTTAACTAAAAATTCACCAGACTGCAGTTTTTGTTGAAGTTTTACATTTTTATTGAAAGATGATAATTTTTATTTATTTATTTTTTTTGCTTGATTTTTATTTTACTTGATTAGTAATTTGTGTCTCTAAAATACCAAAATTTCCATTTAGCTTTATGGTTCAATTGATTATGTACAGGGATGATTATGTACACCAAAACCAAAACGGGCGCCAGCCCAGGGCCTTTATTCTACGAAATCCGGCCCTGCCTAAGAGGCTCAGAAATGTTGCTGAACATTCATTGTGATGGTTTGGTTCCTTTACAACAAAAAAGGATCCATTTTTCTGCAAATAGTTCACAAGAAGCTCGAGTAAATTTGAATGTCTGGCGTTCTCTTGAATGGTGACAGATAACATCTGCTGCGCTCACAAAGGCTGGAGCATTTGTAAACTTTAAACCTGACTATGAACTCAATCGGCATTAAAAGGATGATTGTTTGAGTTGTCGGTGGTAACCACAAAGCCGCCCACTGTCCAGGAGCGGCCCTGGAGGGCGCGGACCACTGACCACTCATCCTCTCGCTGTCCCACTCCTCTGAAAGAAACCCTGTGTGATCACACTTGGCTTCAAAATGGATCTTGTTCGACAGGAATTTTAATTAGAGATGAGAGTTTTGTTAGATAATGTAATATTTACTGTACGGCAGGTTAAGGAACATAAGAAAGGGCGTTAGCTAATTTAGCCTCTTATGTGTGAATCATTAAAAATATATATATGTATTTTGCAGGCATGCCTTTATATTAGTAGTCTGGAAATGCACCAAGAGAATTGTAAACGTCCCATTTTACCATTTGATACTTTTCATATAGTATTGTTTTCTTAGTTGAATACACAACTTCATTATTTGTACCAACTAGGATGTTTTCTACTCTAATGTAACTCTGTTAAATCCTCTGTTATGAGGTCACTTTCTGTTTTCTGATCTTGTCTGGTTTGGTCATAATGTCATATTTTGGAGGCTGTCTGAGCTAAGCACAACAAGTACAACTCCAATTAATGACAACAGGATGTAATATGGAGTCTTTAGGAAACAAAAACACAATTAGACTACATCTAAACTAAATTAATTTCCCCCCATCATTTAATATTTTGGTTTTTGACTTTATGAACTCATAAATAAACAACAATATGGCTATTTCACTACTTTTGTGGGACTGTAAATAACTTTAAAATGAAGTTGAACTGTACTTGTTTGTAGTAAAACCTGCATCATGCAATAATAATGTAGGGATAATATGAATCATACTAAATGATCAAATCCTTAACATTAATGTGTTTCTGCTCTGGGTTCATTGCAGACGTCCATCATGTTTTCTTCCCATGACTTTATCTTTTTCTGCCGCAATAAATGATAAACGTCTCAAAATATATTAGTAGCACAGGGAGCCTGAATGCAAAGTACGCTGTTTATTTACTTGTTTTTATTGCTGCAATTCTTTTTGGCCTACATATAGAAGAACAACAGCACTTAGAGTGAACTCTTACTGCTAATTATTTCTAAATAAAATGTATTGATCTGTTCAAAAGCTTAAAATATTAATGGAGAGATCATCAACACTCTCTAGTTCATCATGGTCTAATTTCCCTGCTGTTTTTGTTTTCTTTTATTGGGAACAACACCAAAAAAAGATCTCCAATAATTCCTGGAATCATTTAAATCCTGATGCAAATGTTCAGTTGCAGTCTGTTGGATCCAGACGTTGCCACCGTCTGAAAATCTAGTCACAAGAGAGTGGAAGGTGACGACTGAGTAACCAAGTGGAGAGCAAAATGAGGGGATGAATGAATGAGGGAGGGAGAGAGAGAGAGAGAGAGAGAGAGAGAGAGAGAGAGAGGAGGCTGTGGAGTTTGAAATGATGGACGTGATGCGGAGACGACAAACAGAGGCCTGAGTGTTTCACTCGTCTCAAGGAAACGGAAGCTGCCTGCTGTGTGTCCTCGACAGTCGCTTTTTGTTTATCTCTGCCAGAGCAGAGACTGTGTGTGTGTGTGTGTGTGTGTGTGTGTGTGTGTGTGTGTGTGTGTGTGTGTGTGTGTGTGTGTGTGTGTGT
>CAEGAF010013361.1:0-14738 GCA_903067075.1 Micropoecilia bifurca
CCTGCTGAGGGTGTAGAGCTGGTCCAGTGTTCCACGACCAGGACGAAAACCACACTGCTCTTCCTGAATCCGAGGTTCAGGAAGAGCTCCTATTTTTATACACATTAATATTATTACAAATGCTGGAGCCATTTCCTTTACAGATATTGGAAATAAATCGGTGCGGTGGGGGCCATTCCAGAACCTACTGTGGTCTTAAATCTGTCCATAAAATCTCTGGATCTAATCCATCCATCACTTTAAATAAAAACCAGCCTCACATTTTAACTTCTACTATGACAGAGGCAGCAGTTTATTTATTCGGTGTTATGCTTATGGATTAAGCAAGTAATTGAAAATCTACTGCAGCTCAGTGTTGCCGCAACAAAAGCTGCATTTAATTACAGAGACAAGAGCCACACACATACAGCCTATTGTATGACAATAATTACACAGCCTATTATGTCACAGTTTGGTTGTTTTACCTTGATGAATCGCAGACACACGGCTGCCTGCTTGTTTCAGTTCATTCAGAGGCAGGGAGACTGAGAACTGGAGAATCGAGGCGTCCATTTGTCCTGTTGCTTCAATTTACAGTTTTATTACGTCTTTGTTTTTATGTAGTATTTTGTTTTTACTGTCATTGTTATTATAGTTTTCTTGTTTTTAGTGTATTTCTTATATCTAATTTCCTTTACCTTCCCGTGAAGCTTTTTAAATTGCCCTGCATGCGATTAGCATGTGGCTACACAAGTAAACTTAACTCGTCCTGATGGCTCTTAGGACAGTTACTGCATTAGTTTTTATAAAGCATGATATTGTGTTTCATGCAAAGAGTCAGTTGGATAACTTGGCTCAAATGATAATCAAACCTTTTGAACAATGTTTTGCTGTCAAGCTTTAGCCAGTCATGCAGCAACATTGAATCTGTCCTTCTTAGTGTTTATCTGCTGTTACAGAGCTCTGGTTGAAATCAAGAGGCTTTCTGCTCACTTTGAGAGATTGTTCCCTTTTAGTGCTCCTATCAGTTCTGAGGTTCCTCAGGCAGTCTGCTCAGGTCCATTATTATTTAGACTACATTTTAGTAACATTATTGTTCTTTGCATTGTATAACGTGCGCCATCTGGTACATTCCTGTAGCTCCATGCCTTTGAAGATTTGTCTCTTTTTGATGTACCCCAAAAAACTCGACTATCAAAATGTTTCATATCTCGCTGTGGATCTCGGGCACTTCTAAATAAACTCTATTCTTGATAGAAACCCAAATGATATCACATTTGCTAAAAGGAGGATCTCTGGTTAGATTAGACCTAAGTAGAATTTTTTGATCTACACGACAAACAAGCTATCGTGTGTGGCAGAAAGCTAACCCTACACTGTGGATCACGGTGCCTCCACCATGACTGGAGCTTATTATAGGGAAATGCAGAAAGACATGGGAAGTACCTCTTTCCTGGCCGTCAACAGTACTACTTAATAGTTTAAGTCCAGACCTAAATCTGACTGTGAAGTGACAAGATTTGAAAGTTAATGTAGAAACAAACAATCTCACTACTTTATGGGGAAAAAAGAAAAATGGGAAGGAGAAAGGGAGAAATCAGTGTGTAGATGCATAAAGCTGGTAAAATTGGAGTGAACACTTGTTCTGCAAAGTACTGACTCTGAAAGGCTGAACATGCTCCCATGGTTTGTATCTGTCAAAAATGTTGATATCCACGTATATTTATCCTTTAACTTGACAAGTCTGCATCAGTTTTGTGTTGAACTGTCACATAAAATCTCAGTAAAACACATTCACGTTTTGTGGTTGCGACATGAGAAAACGCTGAAATGTTTATTGATTGTGAATGCCTTTGCAGGGCACTGTTTGGAATATCAGTAGGAAAAAGATATTCCCCCAGTGCACAAAACTAAGTCACAAACTTCATTGCCCCGCAGTGGCAGGAGCCTGGTGTCCTTTTTCAATCTGCCGTCCTGAATCCAAGCCATCCAGTCTACTCTTCCTATGGTTTCACCACATCAGACGCAAATAATAAGGTATCCTGTTACCCGGCTGACGTCTCATCAAGCCTCATATCTGTACCGCGGCCAGGTCTCTTTTAGAGAAACTATCGTGTGTCCGAATGGATGTTTGCTGCTGCAGCCATCTGTCACAGACGTCCGAACTCAGAGCGGGGCACGGCAGCACCTGCTGGGGTCTCCCGATAAAAATGAGCTTGCAGATCTCGTTGTTTGTCTCACTTTCTTTCTCGCGAAGTCTCCGTCCTAGATTTACAGTTCAAGATTGATTATTAGCTTTTAAAAAAAAGGACTTAGAAAAAGAGAACACATGAAGCGCCACAGGGCCAAATCTGGGAGATCTTCAAATCCGATTGAGACACAGAGAATCTCCTGGTAATTGAGCTCGTTTCTGCAGCTTTTCGGTTCTACGAGATGTTTGTTAAATTGCAGAGTTGTCAAACGCGTTCCACATCTGGACTGTTACCTTTTTCTGCTGATTTAGCGCACAAGACACGACGACCTTCTCCACGTGCAAAAAAAAAAAAACGGCAGCAAATTGGGAAATCAAAAACAGCAAAATCCAGATTTTAAGAGGGGATTTATCTGCTGATTCTGACACAGGTCCTCTGTTGGGAAAGCAATTAGGACCCAAATGGGACATCAGCTGAAACACGTGCATCTGCGCAAAGATGGGAGCATGGAGCCCAGAGACGGCAGACTCATTCACATTTCATTAATTCTACTCTCACGCAGTTCAAAGTCATTCACAGACCCCATTATTCACAGGGAGAAAAAAACGCACACAGGAGAAGCCCAGTGATGAATGCAGTTTGGAGGAGATGAAACGACTTCGCAGCTTCACCCTTTGTCCCAGAATAGAAGATCACCGAACACTTTCTGAAGTTGTTCATATCTACATTGAGTCAGACGCTATGGAAGATTTAGGGAACTGATTATAACACAAATCAACAAATTCTCTCATCCTTCATAAGGGTGCTGATCACCAATGAGAGTTAGCTGAGCCGGAGCCTCTCTGAGTGAATTAACCAACATTTCTCCTTGCCATGATAAAAAGAAAAAGTTAAATCCGGTGAAATAGCTGCTATATTAGCATTATATGAGCAGACTGTTTCTTAAATTGTGCTGACGTAGCAGAGGGAATATTGGATTCATTCAAGAAGAAACGTCTGGATTTGTAATCCTCCTCTGAGTAGCAACTAAGTTTTGCAAAATCTGATCTACTGCTGCTATTAAATCCTCCAAAAACATTTCCTTCGCTCTATTTCAGCCACTCTGGTTGATTCTCTCCGCAGGCTGTCGGGTTGTTGAGAGATTTACTTCTTCGTCATCCTCACAGATGGTCTCTCGGTGTCTAGTATCCTACTGTTTGGATCTGATTGCAGATCTGATAGTAGGAAAAATGACTGCAAACTGCTCAGTCTTCTGATTTTGTTTTAATCAGAAGAGCCCACATTTTAACCAGTTGCTGCTGAAATAATGTAAAAAATATCCATTACTACAATCATAATTTTGTTATCTGAAACATTTATTTATTGTTATTTTGATTGTGTGTATTGAGTACACTATAATAGCAACTCAATACGGTTGAGCTGTTGTAGATTTTTAATTATTCACTTGATTCAAACCTTTTGTGAAGTTTATTGTACCTTTTGCCATCCTTCTCAATATAGAGCCACTCAAAAATATTAATATTAGATAATATCAGGAAGGCTATCTGGAAGGAGCTGGTTTGCAAACGCTTCATCCAGACCCTTTTTTGTTATTAAAAGGACTTTAAGCTGCAGGGAAATTGCAACAGAGCAACTCAGCAGTTGTGAAACTATAACTTTTGAATGTTTTGATATATCTTTCTATTTGGTAATCAGCACACGACTACTTTGTTTTATCTATATTTATTCAGTCTGATTTATTTGGGTTACCAAAGTCATATCCTTTAAATGGCTAACCTCACACTGCAGGCCAAAACTAAAAAAAATCTCTTTTATGGATCACGTCTGCCTCAGCAGACGCCCAACAGAATAGAGTATGAAGTCACCTCCATAGCAGCGGACGTTAGCTGTAAACCAATGCTGTGCAGGATTTGTTGGAGCCCAGATCCGGGAATGACGTCACACCTGGGTTCAGAGCGTTCTAGTAGAAACCAGAAGGATTTGCTATTTGCTGTGATGCTAAACAAATATTAACATTTCAAACCAATAAGTGTGCATGTTTCTCTGTGTTATGCTTTCAGATATCAAAGGAACATATTCGCCAGTCGAAGAAAGCCCTCGTTTTTGTTTTTTTTGAGGTACAAATTATTGGAAGTGCTAATAAACTATTTTTACCTACATCTTTCACAACTCTGTCATCATTTCAAGCACTGAATCTGGGGTTGTTCAACTGATTTTCACAATTGAAATCTCTACTTCAGGGGAAGTTTATATAGCGTATCTAACTGAATACAAAAAAACGTCTGACTTCCAAAGACAATGCTTTGACATTATTTTAAATCTGATTAACAAAAGTGGAAAAGGAGGACTAATGATTAAGCTTTAGAGGACTCCTATAAGAATCTTCAAATAGCTAGACGTACAGCTTACCTAGCTGCAAAATCACACTGTGTTCTTGTTGATTATGTACTAATTTATCAGAGAATCTCTGCTTATTCGATGCCTTTATGTAACTTTGTTATTTAGTGAGAGCAGGATGGATTTATGCCATAAAACAATGTATGTGTCATGTGTTGAGAGGCTAAAACTAACCGAAACAGCAGAGTTACACATTTATTATGAGCAAGTGTATTTTCCTTAAGATTTTTCAGTGACCTCAATTAGCAGAACACAGTTTAAGGTTATTTACTTACTAGTGCATTTCAGCACTTATTTTGCAGATATTTAATAGCAGTTTTGAGTTAGGCTTTACAATAATTATGAGATGAAAGGGCAACACATGATCTAGACTTAAAGTTGCAACCACAAGTTTCAGAAATGACTGAGCGAGAAGCCTCAGGATGTGCGTCATTTGTAATGTAGCAGACATTTCAGCCTATCTGCATCACCGGTCTCACTCCCACCACACCACTACACGCACTCACACACATCTACAGATCGGTGATGGCACTTCACTGATCATTTTACGTCAACACTCAACACATGGGAACTTTTTTTTTTCTGCATGCGCTCAGACAATTTGTCTGCAGACAGCTGGTGTGAATAAAATTTTAAATTTGTTCCGAGAATTGGCACGACAGCAGCAACACACACAGGGGAGAGACGCGCACAGCTGCTGTTTGAGGCTTCTCTCAGCGCGGCTGGGAGTGTGTGTGTGTGTGTGTGTGTGTGTGTGTGTGTGTGTGTGTGTGTGTGTGTGTGTGTGAACACGGGGTCGAGACTCAGCGGCGCTTGAATACGCGTGCACAGAAATATCGCTGTTGTGGCTTGTTAGGTAACACATTCATCAGAGAGAGGACAGCTGAGTGTGTGTGTGTGATACAGTTACATCAGTTCCAGCTCTTCAGCGAGGTGTAGAAATGTCTGTTTAAAGGCCTGACTGGAACAGGGATCAGAGCCGCTATGTCCTTTAGGGAGCCAGCAGTTGGTAAACTTACCATCACTCTGCCTTTAGATCCAAGCAATATAACTCTTGGGTGTCAGGTTTTTGTCAAAAAAAAAGCTATTTTACTGTCTTTTTTTTTCTTTTAGTATGGGATGCATTATTAACAACAAAGGC
Source organism: Micropoecilia bifurca (assembly GCA_903067075.1). Taxonomy (NCBI): domain Eukaryota; kingdom Metazoa; phylum Chordata; class Actinopteri; order Cyprinodontiformes; family Poeciliidae; genus Micropoecilia; species Micropoecilia bifurca. The sequence goes on from CAEGAF010013361.1 coordinate 5,710, forward strand.
TTTTAAAACAGTTTAATTTCCCCTGGTATAGTTATTGGATAATTTCCTCTCTGGCTGTGCTGAGTCTCAGGTTGGCAGAAAATCTGAAAACAGTAGGAAACATCTATCCTGGCTCTGTCCAAAGGTCACAGAATCAGCGTACCAGGGATGTTTTTTTTAATCAACACATGCCACATGAATTGTTAAATCAATAAGAAAGAACAGCTTGAAAATAACAAGCAATTATCAGGTTTGGGGTGACTTTTTCCCTTAGCCTTCCTGAGCCTCTGCTGCCTGCCTCGCTTGTTAGCATGTGTGTTGACACGGTTTGCTGTGGATTATTTTAAGCAGTCTGAGGGAGTGGGCATCTGATGCAGCGTTTTGAACCAAACCATAACACCGGGTTCTGGGGCGGTTTTCGCTTACATGGTGCCCTTCAGCGAAATTCAACGAGATTCTGAGGAAGGATAATATGAAGGCCTTTAGCCACATCTTATACTTCTCAGCAGCAAGAAGGGAACTCCCCACTTAATGTAGATGCATAGAGGCAGCAAAGTGGTTTAATGGCACAACTGCAGCAGCCACATAAGAAATATCACCGACTGAACTTTGAAAGTCGTTTCCCCAAATTTAAAATGTCTTATTTTACCCATATTCCAGACATAAGCAGCTTGTTTGTTGTTATTTACCATTACAACCCGGCAAGGGAGTATCTGACCACATAATTTTAACCATGCAGAAATAGGTGTGTGCTTTGATCACTGCAATGTGTACAAGAGATCAAGTGACAGCTCAGAAAGTGCGGTTTATAAATATTAATAGAGTGCTCATGAATATTCAGAGGGCGGACTGATGAATATTTAAACCGTGATGGAGCGAGTGGCCCAGTGACTAGACAGTCACAGACAAGGACCAGATAAATAGACCTCCCTGCTCTTCCTCTGCTTCTTCCCGTCAGCAACAGCACAGCCCCCTTCGTTAAGACTACATTAATTCAAATTAGGAATACGCAATGTCACCGTTTCGTTTTCACGTGGAGAAAGGCAAAATTAAGGTTTTGCAATGCACGCCAAGTCTCCATTTTTGACCAGCCGAGCAAAATCTCCCGGATAGATTACAGCTAGTGACCATCAGCACGTACGAGGATAAATATTTATAAAATAAATAGTTAGCAGGGTGGAAGGAGAAGGTCAAAGTCTCAACAGCTTAATGTCAGAGAGGCGCAGCAAAGAGGGGCAACTTGGGTGAATAAGCCTCCATAATGCTACCTACACGCAGATGGATTATTTGGGGAGGGTAGGTCCTACTATCACAAATGTAAACCTGTGGAGTTTGCATTTTTACCGCAACAACTTTGCTTTTGATGTTGTTGTCTGGTGTAAAATAAAAAGTTGACCACGTGAAACAGAACTCATGCTGATTTTTAAGTACGATTGAGGATCCGTTACGCTGTGGGCTCCTTTCTCAGATTTGACATGCAGGGCTTGGGGGAAGTTTTTAAAAATCTCAAAACACTTTAAATAAAAAGTGAAAACGAGCGACATTTCTACCTCACAAACACCAAAACAAGAGAAAATCCACCGTCTCCCAAGGGCGTCACAATCTCTGGAGCTCCTATGGAAAACAATGGCACAGAGCCAGGATGTTATGGTCTACGCTTTGCAAAGATCAACGGTCTCTTCAGGCAACAACCTTGTCAAATGTCATGGAAGATGTCAAAGGGCTCTCCTAACGGCGATGGGGGATCAGAGAGTTCAAAAACATGACTGTGAAATTAATTGTTGTCACCATATTGTCCTCAGGCCGTTGAGAGTCTGTCTCTGTGATGGACTGGTGGAGTTTAATGGTGGACGCTGCAACGGCCATAGGAGAAAATGGTTGGGTTGATGGATATATTTAGTCAAATTAAAGTCTAAGATTACCGTACACTGTATTTGTTTGTAGACTTTTAATACATCTTTACTAGAGGTGACAGTATTTATGAGTGATGGTTTGATTTTCAGGTTGACTGTACCTACAGATGTAATGCAGCCTAAAGTTTTCAATAAAGTTCTGAGGATGGACGTCTTTAGAAAGTCCTTTGTTCAATGTCTGAGCATTGGAGATGCTAGAACTTATTGCAATAGCGACAAAAAGTTATTGAATGATTTCCTATTCCAGAGAATTTTGCAGGCAGAACTCAGGAACAGTTTCCACTTTCTATTAAATGTTCGTAGATGTCTCAGAAAGCAGAAAAGCGTGTAACATCCACTCTTCGTGCTAACTCACATGTCTGGGGGGAAAAACATGGAAACAACTGAAAAATTATTATTTTGTTATTTGGTTCAGGAGCATTTAAGCAGCAACAAATCTAAAAGCTGCTTCCACCCCCCCTATGCCCCCCAGGATCAGACTTACTCTGAAGAAAAGGATTGTTAGGAACAGAGGTACAGCTGCCTCTACAGTTATTTAGATCCATTGTAAAGATGTGGTCAAAAACCACTAACTAAACGGTTGCTATGGAGACCTGGAGGTTCAGAGATGCCATTCATTGCTCAAGTTCTCAAACAGTGAGCTTTGCTGATTACTTTTACTTTATTTTCTTCCTCACTCTGGTGGCACAATACAATCCAGCCTTATTTAACAAAGTTCTACGATTTCTTGTAAATATTTCTTGATTTATAGAGATGAACACACATCTGACTCATCTGCATGGTATGAACTCGTTTCTTTCCCATTTAGAAAAGTGAATATACGGACTGTTGTTTTTTTTTTAATCCAATTTTTTTTCCTTAATATCCTTTCCTGAACACATCTATCCAAGTGATACACTCGTATCTGTCAGTTACTATGTACAGCACTGTTAGGATAAATTCAAAACTTTAGAAATTTAGCATCAGCAATCCGTTTCTACAAAAAAGCTAATAAGGAATTGAGTCAATTATATTCTACTTCCTCCATGTTCACTTTAAATCTTCAATAACTTACAGTCTGCATTAGGAAATCATTTTTCCTCTTGAATTATTTTTCCTCTTTGTCGTATAGTATAGTAGGCAGCGATCTCGATCACAGGTTCCTAAACATCTACATGTCCAAAGTGCATATTTTTCAAAATAAATCAACCCATGCAAATTGTAGAAAAGTCAAGAAAGATCCCCAGAAAAAGGTTCACTCCTAAAATAGCACGTTTTCTACATTGAGAACCTTTTCTGCATCACAACAGGGTTCACATTAGCAGCCACTGTTTTCATTGGTGGGCTGAAGGCATATGTCAGTGATGTTCTGCTTCATAAACACAGATCTGAGTGACGATTTAAATGTGAAGACACATGAATTATTAATAACTTTCTTTTTTTTTTTAATCGCAGGATGGAGGGGTTTTCAAGAAGGACGACCACCGGACTCGTTTCAGGAGGGTTGTACGCGTCAAACCCCGAGTCGCACCTTTTACGGGAGGTGTAAATGAAACCAACACCAAATCCGCTTTAACACCTGGGGGCAAGTGGGCGATGAATCTAGACGCAGTGCGTCAGCAGTCAGAATTACAAAACTACGAGCACGGCGAGGAATAATATGGGTTCAAAACGTGGGCTGGGCTGAAAGCGCGCACTCGGATTGTTGCTGGTGGAGAGCTGAAAACACTGTCAGGAGGGGTGCGAGAGCAAAAGAAGCACGAGGACTGGTCTTATTTTCTGATCAATGGGCGGTGAGTCACTGTGGATCCACTTCTGGTACAGGAGAATGATCCAAGAGGTCCTGTGCCCCGAGGACAGGACCGAAACTTGGGCAGACGTGGGCACCGACAGGCTCGTATAGACACTTTCTGGAAAGAGTGTAAGAGGCTGTGTGAGGGCGAGGGAGGTGCACCTGTTAAGTGACAGACCTCAGCAAGCAGCAGCACGATGGCTGTGTGGGTTTGTGGTCTATAACGGATGTTTGACAGGCTGATGAGCTCTGGCGCTCGCACGCTGCTTCCTCCACACGTTCTCCCTCCTCTGCCTGTCTTCTCATCTCTTCAGGCGGTGGGCGAACGCTCTCTCCCATCCTGCCTCCCTCCCTCCTTCCCTCGCACATCCTAAACACACCGTCTTCCCAGTTCCAATATTTTTTTCCCCTCCCGCTCCTCCAAATCCATCTCTGCATGTTGTTTTGGCTGATTATGAGTTTGACAGGCCTTCAGAGAGAAGCGGCGAGGGAGGGGAATCAAACAATCTCTTCAATTAGACAGCCCACACAAACGCACGTCTGAACTCTACACCGTCTTCATCAGCTGTCGCAGTTTTCATCTTTCAGTCTCAGACACCTTTGTTCCAGAGCTGAAAACACACTGTTCACAACAAAGGCGAGAGAAAACCATTTAGCTTTGAAGAACAGGAAGCCACGGCGGGCTTTTAAGTTATATTTGCATTGAGGAGAGGGACTCTCCCTGCTTTCTATGCTTTAATTGACCAGTTTCCCTGAAATTTGTCAAATCGCCACGGTGGTACCTGAAGCAAGGGCATTTCTAAATAATTACGAGTTTAAATATCACATTTAAATTTGTGTTTCTGTGTTAAAGAAGAGGGCGACAGAAAGTTGCTCTGCATTAATTACACCTACTTGTTTGGAAAATTGAAAAATAAATTCAGTCCTTACTGTGATATGAAGACTGATGCGAAGCAAAATTATTCATATCCTCCCATTTTTTTCCACACACTTGAGTGTGTTTTGTGGAGATGTGATAGACCAGCGCTGATCGATTACAGGCCTCGAGATGCTGCGACTTTTACACACCTGAATCAAATGGCTGATTCAGGTGAGTATGCTGTCAACTTCTCCAGGGTCCTGCTAATGACCTCATTGTTTGACTCCACTTCCAGTGTTACGCGTTCTTTACTAAATTAAAGTTTATTGGTTCTTGAGAGGGTGAATTTGCATTGTTCTGCTATTATCAATATATTACTTGAAAATGGTTGAGACCTTAAGCTACAAACTACTTCTCAGTGCGTCACTCCTAAGAATAGTTGTAAGCAGCGTAGTGGAGAGACATTGTGATGATGCGATGAAGGTGGAGTGTTGGAAAGAACAGGACCTTCTTAAAGAGACAGAAGCCCAATTTCAAGTTGTTGAATTGAAAAGTCAAAGTTCTTTTGAAGTGGCAGCATTATTAGTTTTCCAGGTACATAGTGCCATTTTACTGCAAAATCAAGTAACTGTGTCACCTTTGGTTGTTATGAAAATGTTGTATGTATCCAATACATACTTAACAGACATCTTGAAATTGGGCCTCTGTCTCTTTAAAGACTCCTGCTCTTTCTGAAACTCCGCGTTCAGGAGGTCATCACCACATCGCTCCTCTATTAAACTTTGAGCAACGTTTTACCAGCGTCACCCAGAAAAGTAGCTTGTATAATGAGCATAGCAGTGCTAACAGGTGTTTGCTAATTGCTGTTGGCTAGTCTGAAGGAGCCGAGTTGGGGAGCAGCTGCAGGTTTTCAAGTAGCTCTGTGCCTTGAAGGCGGCGCTCGGTTCACCCAGCCGTTTCGCGTAGCTGAATGGTTACCAGGATTTCTAAAACATGAGAAAACATTGAGGCAACACTCCAGGTAAGTTTTTGATGAGGGAATAACATTAAAACATGATGTAAAGCTCAAAAGAGAGAATTTTATACAATATTGCTTCTTTATGCAGCATAATGAATGAAATGCTAACCAACATTTTGATGCGTAACAACGGCATTTGGAAAAATGTGACGTTTCACTTGTTGATTTTGTACAAGTCAACTTGATTTTATTGATTGATTTATTATGTTATGTTGTTATGTAAAGCATTTTTATAACAACTGAAAACAACATAGTGACTATGATTATAATTATGCTATAAAATGGCACTTTTTGCCTGGAAAACATAATACAGCCCTTTTAAAGAACATGGTTGCACTAGAATTTATTTAGGGGAATCAGAGTGAAGAGAGCTGAATACACATACATGTGATGCTTTCCAGATGTGTAGTTGCAAATAATTTTTTTAATAATCCCTCTTTTGTCCACTCTGTAACTACATTATTTTGGTCCTATCGCATTAAATCCAGTTAAAATACATTGATGCTTATGACCAAAAATGTGAGAAATATTCAGGGGCATGAATGCTTCTGCCAGAGTGTTGTGGACTTTTCTGAAAGCGGAGACACACATGCAGGGCTTTGATGACTAAGTACCAGAGAAACACTCTAAACCTAATGATGCCACCGCCGAGGAAGGAAGAGCGTCCAAACAGGGCGAAGGAGGAAGTGAGACGGATGACCTCCGGACAGCAAATACCAGATGAGTCAATACTGTAGTAATAGTGAAGGCGCACTGCAGCATACCTGTAGGGGTTTAGACCTGTTGATGCAATCAGCACTGGATTTCTTGAGTTCTCACTCCGCTCCCATCTGTCTCCTCTCCGCTCGGCTGTCAACCTCTCCCAGCTTTCCTCCCACAGCTCCTGCTCTGTTCTTCTCCTCCTCCTCCTGCACCTCCTCCATCTCCTTCCTCATTATGAATGTTGCTGGGAAAAGCAAACATTTCTGCAAAAGCAGCCAGTCGTACCAGATACAGATATCAGCTCTTTACCTCAAGGGGTCGTTTACACTATCTCCTCGTGTTATTTTAGCTTTTTATTTTGGTTGTTGTTGTTGTTGTTGTTGTTTTTGTTGCACATCTGCTCTGTGATGCTGCTTCTTGGGTGGTGTTAATTATTGTAAAAACACGCTGAATGCTAATCTGGATCCACTGAAATGGTGTTGAAGCGTTTGTTCAGCGCTGTAACATGAATAAAAAACAAACCTGCTGACATTTGGGAGATTTTTTTTCTTCTTTTCCCTCCCCTCCTTCTGACAGAAATGACAAACTTTCTGGCTGCATCCCTTCATCAATCTGTCGTTACAAATCCAGATTTCATCTCTCCCTCTGAATCTTTTTGGTCATCCCCCCATATTGATCTCTCCATCTTTCAGCACTTGCTCTGCTGACCTCTGAAGCCTCTGAGCCTGCTCTCGCAGGCATCATGACCATAAAGCCAAGACGTGAGGCTATTTATATTTGTTCCTAATGAGGTGAGATTTCTCTCCGCCATAGCAACTGTCTCTATGGATACCCTGCACTTGGATACCAGTCACCCCCCCACGTCCCCTCCCCACCTCATCATCCTGTTTTAAACGTCTTATTATGGGCTGCTTGTCAGAGTCTAATTAATTCCAAGTTGCCTCCTCTGGTTGCGCGGAAAGCAGCTTGACATCAACACAAGTTTACAGCTGAGCATTGGGCAATTTGCAGCATCAGGTTTATCAATATTAAAATCACCAACCTGATGCACAAATCAACACAAGCAACAAGCAGCAGGGAGGAGCAGAGACACCTACAGGTGCTCTGGTGGTGTGATCTGAAGTACACATCCACACATGACAAATATTCATACTCCTAAAACTTTCTCCTATTTTGTCACATTGTAAGTAATTTTAAGCGACAGACTAACGCAAAATGGTGCATGTAGAAAAATTATATATGCAATAATATTATAAAAACCTTAAAATTAAGGAAGATTATGAATCAACTAACACAGCTGTCCATGGACCTTACCACAGGGGCCGCGTTTCATTGGCTAATGCCCATTTCACGTCACAACGCAGCTACCACGTGAGTGACCGTCTCACAAACACAAGCTACAGTAGTAAACACATGCTAATGTACATTGTGGACTAGCAGACCGCCAGAAAGTTTTTGCGTCAGGACTCGAAAAAGAATGGTTCTCCACCGTCAGTGGGGAATCTGTACAGATGTCATGTATCCTGATCGTATTTGTGGAACTAAAATTCACAGATTTCCAAAATCTGAAATGGAATACTTTGCTTTAATCAAAGCTTGTGTACGACCGCATCTGCAGCTCAACCGTCGTAGGATCAATAAGAACAAAGGATTGTCTGCTGGTGTAAGTATTATTGCTTTGCTTTCTATGTGTTTAGTGAATGAAAAAAAGAAAGTCAATAATACACATCCATTATAAAAACCTTTTAGCCAAGTACAGCATAATGGCAGAACCGATACAACTTCTACACCTTGAAGCCTGTCTGTTGCAGTTTTACATTAGCTGAACAGATTAATATTCAATGTGTACCGTATCTGACATACATTAAAGATTTTATTTCACCTGGAAAGGCTTTTTACTAAACTGTGTTAGCCACCGAGTACCGTGTATCAGGCCTAAGCACATTCGAACATTTGCCAACAGAAATCACCCTCTAAACCATAAATGTCCGACTTACCCAGCCTTGCAAGAACAATAGTGATCTTGTCCACAGCTATATTTATGCTGAGGGTGTAAGGATCTGCCGTTTTCCTCATCGACCAGTCGCACAATCTTGGACGTGGCTCAAACACCTTGATGTCGTCCAAAAAAGATGACATGAACTTGTTGGTTCCCCTGTCCATGTCGTGGCTGAAATTTTTTGAAAATCCGGCAGAAATGCTAAACTAATCGACTCAGAAATACTCTGCAGAGTCAGTGGAAATGAAATTACACATAGAAACTAAGCACCGAGGCTTTGTTTGTGAGACATGCAGTCACGTGAAACTTTCGAGGGGCGTTTCTGGGCGGAGCTTGGTTAAGGTCCAGTTAGACTGAAACGTTTGGCACCGTGATTAGGCCTGTTGCGATAAACGATAAATCAATTAATCGCACCATAAATTAAACCCATCGACCTCATTTTAATTATCGGCTTTATCGCCTCTTCCTGCCTTTTTTCTTTCTGTTGCTTACACTGAATGAAAAAAAACCTGAGAGACCATTAGCCGACAGAAATCCTAGGGTTCGTCTTACCGTGTGGTGTCCAGCCACATGGGCACTAAATAAAGGCTACAAGTCCAGTTAACTAATTTTAAAACTAGGCATTGATCAATGCTTTTCTAGAATCTACCTGCGATGCATGTGGCTGGAGTCAGCGTAAAGTCCTGACTGAATGAAAATCATTGTAACCTATGTGACGATGCGGTGAGGTTGGAGAAGCAGTTAGCAGCGGCGGTTAGCCACGCTAACCCGAAACAGCAGGACGCACT